>PVJC01051177.1:0-11551 GCA_004026665.1 Murina feae | reverse complement strand
TTTGGGTCCAAAGGGAATTCTCACTCTCCATACATAGATATATAGGCTTAAATAGAAGATAAATATATTTCAGAGGGTGATAGGAGAGAAATTAAATACACTTGCACTATATTTGAATTGGTCAGATTTTTAAAAAGTATTTTTTATTGATTTTAGAGAAGAAGGGAAAGGGAGAGATAGATAGAAACATCAGTGATGAAAGAGAATTATTGATTGGCTACCGCCTGCATGCCTCTACTGGAATCAAGCCCAAAACCTGACCTGGTCATGTGCCCTGACTGGGAATTGAACTGCGACTTCCTGGTTCATGAGTTGAGACACAGCCACTGAGCAACACCAGCTGGGATGGTCAGATATTATATATATATATATATATATATATATATATATATATATATATATATGAAGGCATCACTGATAAAATTTAAATTATGAACTGCATAATGAAGTGTATGGCTCACATTTTACAAGGGTCTCTATTATGTTAACTTGGATGAGATAATAGGGAAAAATGGACAGACAGTTATCCGAAGAGAATTAGGCGAAATTGCTCATTTGCACAGTGCAAAACTATCTATCATTTACAGTGATCTTCCCATCAGAAAGAACATTACTTAAAGTACAATAAATTTTATGTGATTTGAAGACACTGTGAAATATAATTACTTCTTTGAATATTTAGTATTTCTTTTATAGTTCCTTTAGCCAGTGTAAGTAATCCTAATAAATTAACCTCTTTTTCCTGCTTCAATTGATGTGAAATTCTACAGTGTATCCCCTAATTGTAAACCCAAGGAACACTGTGTTTAGATGTACCTTGACAGTATATAGGAAGTGATTTTATTTTATTTGCAAAAAATGAAATACATACTATTAAATTATTATATGACTAGAAGTTTTAAAAATTAACATTTAATTTGATTTTGATAGAATTTTTATAAACCATAAAAGCCATATGAGAATTTGTTGCGCTGAGGAGTTTAATTTTAACAAAAGTTTAAAGCATGTAACAAACAGAATGAAAAGACAGATCCTGCATCTTCAAGATTCTTGTCCTAACAATTACACTAATTTTCTCTTCCATTTCCAGCCCCCTCTTCTCCCAACACTGGCTCTTTCTCTTATCCCTTTCTCATTTTAGATAAGAACCATCAAATCTTCATCTAAAATGGCAAAGATTTTAGCAATGGCCCAGCAACCCTTGCTGGTACGGATTTATAGTTATTTAATATACCTATTTTATTGCAAATCTTTATTTCCTTAGAGTCTTGGTGAAGATCTTAAATTGTTTTCTCATTTTTAAAGCCATCACAATGTATTTCAAGAAAATCTACATTAGTAAACATTGAGAGTATTTGTGAATATAGCTGAGACATTTTTTATTGTACAAAGAATCACTGATTCAAGTTTAAAAGGTAAATGTCACTAGTGTGATGACCAACATGTGATTAGAAAGTGAATGGCACTGACACAGGCGTATTGAACAGAACAGGGGCTGTCGCATAGGCCGGCACTCTGAGCAGAAGGACACTCCTAAACTGTGAGCCATGTCCACAAGTTGACATAGAACACTGAAAACTCAAGGATAACGGCCCAGTACAAACATGGTAATGAGGAAACTTGAAGATTTCAAGGTATTAGGTTTACCTTGTTTTGTATAGTTAAGACTTACAAGTGTTGGAAATGATAATTCTCTGTAAATATTTGAATCATTGTCAGAAAAAATGGAAGTTAGACTTTTATAGCTATCGCTCCAGAGAGGTTTGAGACTCTTGGGTATAATGTGATCCAATAGGGGAGGACTTTTAAAATAATATCATTTGGATTTCATTTAACTAAATTAAAAACAAACAAAAATGTAAAAATTAGAATTTCTTCCTAAATAGAATGGGCTGCTGCATACAGGGTTGAGAATCCTGCCTCTGAAGATGTCCCTTGGCATGGTTGGCTGTCCAGCTGCTTCTCACCAAGGATTCACGTGTCAATCGGTGTTTGACGAGATGATAGTTTGCATCCATCCCCAAGATTCTTTCTGGCTCCAAAAATCTATGAATTTTATATCTCTAAGTTGCCAATAGTGAGGCAGCAGGCCTAGTGGTCACATTGCCAGTTCAAGTATCAGTGTTCCTGTGGTGGGTTTCACACTCATCTGTTGCTTTTGGTAATGGACATGAGGTCTCCAGGGTTGGTTTACGGGCCTGTGAGAAGAGGATGATAAAAACTACTGCTCATAATATGATGTCCTCATCAAGGCTCATGTACTAGTGGTAATAAGAAGGAATTACTTACAATCAGCTATTATGAACTATATGCTTTGCCATTTCACTGACCTTGAATGAGAGTCCAACAATTATTAGTTACCTGCAAGTTTATTTTACAGCATAAATGTAAATATTTTATGCCTATTGTTTTTTTTTGTTTGTTTTTTGTTTTTCTTTCTATTTTCATGAGATGTTGAAATTTTTCCTTTTTTTAAATAATTTATTTATTTATTTATTTATTTATTTTTATTTCATTGCTTAAAGTATTACAACAAGTGATAGATAAGTATTACAACAGATGATAGATAGATCTCCATTTTTTCCCCTTGCCCTTCCCCCCCTCCTCCCTAACCCCCAGTTTCCCGTGTCCACTGATTATGCTCCTATGCATGCATATTGTTTTTTTAATGGTTAAGTTTTATGACTAGAATAAGATATTACCTTTCAATAAGAATTTTGTTTATGTATTTTTAAAAAACCCACAAAAACAGAGTTTTTGTCCTGAGGAAAATCTAGATGCTGGCTGTAAGATATCCCCTTTTGCACTTTTTCTTGCATAGATGTAATGGTAGCCTGTTTAGGTAAGTGCTCTGCTTAGGCACTCAGCTTCTGAGAAGATGCCAAAATTATGCATGCTCTTGAATGTACAGATGTATCCTGAGTTAGTAACACCAAATATCTGTGCTCTGTTACTCATCATATAACATGAACATCACAATTTCTACCAGCCAGTATTAATCAGCAAAGTAGAGGCAAGATGTAATGTTGAGGGAAGACTGCCTGAATGATACGCAGTCTCCTTCCTCATTCATCTGTGTAGCTTGCATTTTATCAATGGATTAAACAAGACTATCACCATTTTTGTATTTACTATGTCGAAGTGTTTTCACTCAACCACAGCTCAAATCAATGCAATTGATTTACACTTACTTGTGTTTAAGATGCTAGAAATGCATGATTGCATTTGCTGGAGTAGTGTTGTTTGCGGGGTGGCTTTCTGCATTCTTTATAAGGCTCCCCCATTGCGGAGACCATGGGCCATACTTCCTCCCAGTCTCAGCACTCCAAATAGCAGAGCTTCTCCTGGCAGCTGGTTTATTTTTAACGTATGATTTCACTGAATTATACATTAGATTTATTTGCATGTGTGTGTTGGGTGCTAGGAAGCTCAGAACCTAATTTGCTAATGTCTGTCAAGTAAAATGAATCTAATGATGTATAGGGAATGAAGCATAAGTGCTCTGGGAGCAGTCTAAACGTGGATCCCAACTCTATTTAAATCTAGGGTGGATTTACTCAGGATGCCACCTCATTTTTCTTCCCAGTGCTTCTGGTTTACTGATGTTTTGAAGATTAAACAAGATAATCACTTAATATATTCACACAAATTCTTGAAAATGTTAGCTGTTGTCAATTTACAAAGAAAGTTCCCAAGAAGCAGATTTTTTCTTCTTTTTTTAGCCACAGTTCTTGGCCAACCAAAGCATGCCTGCATTGAGCCCCTAGTATGTCCACTTATTACTCATATGTGACAAGCAAACAGTATATATAATTGATCGTTAATGACTCAAGAGTTATCTTCAGTGCATAGCAGACAGAGGAAGGCAAAGGAACTAAAGTTAAGAATAACTTTCTAAAATGGTTTATGTGTTCTTTATATACCCAAAGTTATGTTAAAAGATGTTAAATTATTCTTAATAGGTATTTTGAATATTTGAGGGGGAGGACTTATTTCAGTGTTTGATTCACATTCTCTTTATGGCCCTTCCCGCTGCTCTGCTTAAAGTAAGAGTTGGGTTTGCATTTGCTGTGTGCCATTCTCACAGGTCAGGGGAAAGCTACTCAAAGGACTGCACCTGCACTTACTTGCAGCACAATTTGTTGCCAGAAAGGAGGCTTGGAATGAAGTAGGTGTTCCCTTTTGTTTCTGATAGATATCATTTCTGCCTTATATTTATCTCCTAGTTCTCCCATTTACAGAAGATAATAGGTGACCCCCCCAAATGTCTACACACTTTAACAGCTGGGAGCTCAAATGATGTTTCTTTCTTTTCTGATTTAACCCATTGGAATTAATGATGTATAATAAGTGTGTATACATTTTTTGGGACACTCTATTAGTAAATCTTCACTATTCCTATTCTCCAGGTGTGAAATTCTGTTAATATTTTTGTACTTCAACTCTGTGAAAGCTGTATTTTCAGAGGAAAGACCCATTTCTGAATGTCGGAAATCTAAATCATCGTCCCCTGAGCAATCAAACATTTAAATGGTAATGGATCTCAGTGGCAATAAGAGAGCATAATGTTTGCATCAATTATTCATGCAACAACTTTTATAACATGTACCGTGAGCCAGGCATCTTTTTAAACACTTCACACAATCTTCATCATGGATCCCCATAACAGCCCTATGGAATGGGTTTCATCGCTCTCCCTGTTCTGCCAATGAAGACGCTGAGATTTGAAGAGATTAAATCACTTCCTCAAGATCACACAACTGATAAATCTGTTTCATAACAAGGTGTACTTAGCAACAAAGGGCTACAACAGAAGAATATTTCTTGAGAGACCATAGGCAGCAATGATGGGGACATGGTGATCACAGAGTGAAAATGGTCCTCTCTGTGCTATCTTCAAAATCTCCTGTCACTTAAGGGATTAAGTAAAAAGGAATGACTTTTAGGGATGGGGAAACGTTTAATAAATTTCAAGTCTGTATCAAGAAAACTTTAGAGAACAATAAAAAGGCATTGATTCCTTTTGCTTGGAGCCTTCATAATTTTGCCACTCAGCCCTGACTTTCCTCTCAGAAAAGGAGATGAGTAAGATTAATCTCAGCATGTCTCTAGTAAACTGTTTGCATCGGGCCTCCCTCTGGATTCTGATTACATTTGGCCCTACTGTTGCATGACACCTAGGATCCTTAAAATCTTTTTATGTCTCTGAATACGTGTTTCCCATTTAATTTACAATAGCACTAAAGAAGCGCAACACCTAATTAATTCACCCATCAGCTGTCAGAGCCTGTGATCTTTCCTTCGTTCTCTGTTGAGTTCCCTGTGGGAGAGTCAGTATTCTGAGAATGCTTTTATGTTACGCTGTGCACAGTGTTAGAGAGCAGATACTAAGTTATGCTGCTGGTTCATGGAAAACTTGCTATCCTCATGAGTGCCTTGATGACTTCACTAAAAATAGCTTTTGCCACCCCGTTCCTTGTTCTCATGAACACGTGGTTCCACAGTACAGCAGGGTTTTCAAGGTGCCATAAATGAAGACAAGGGACATCAGCCTTGCTCCATTTCATACCCGTGCTTTTCTCCTCCAGTTTTTCTATTTTATCCTTAAGAAATTTTAAAGGTAACTTAAAATCTGTTTCTCAGATTTTATTATTTTTGAACACTTTCTTGTCTCACATATTGCAAAATGGGGATTTTTTTATGCAATAGAAATATTCAAGGCTTCTAAGTGTTTCATGGGTTTATAAAATTATAACCAGGTAAACATAATTTATGAATGCTTTCAGAAAAAAATAGGAAGGAAATAAATAATGCTTATAAAATTATAGGGTCAGTTTAATTATGATCAATATTTGCTTTAAGATTACCTATTTTTTGTTGTTGTTGTTGAGTAACAAACTATCCCAAAACTCATGTGGTTAACAGAATTATTAGGTTGTTTCTCACAGGTGTGTGGCTCCCAGGGTGGTTTTGATGAGCCCGGGCTCCACCGATTTCAGCTGAACTTACTCATGCTAATGTCAGCAGGGGGTGGGTCTGCAGGGCGGCGGGGCAGGCTGGCCAGTCTAGAATGATCTCACTCACTCACACTTTGCAGTTTTGAGCTAAGGCTTTAGGAGTGACTGGGCCATCTGTCTCTTATCATACAATTGATTTGTTTGGACCGATTGACATAATGGATGGCAGGGTTTCAAGATAAAGCATTCAAGACTCTTGAGGCAAGTGCTTTGAACTGGCCCAACATTGCTCAGGCTGCATTCTATTGGTCAAAGCAAGTCACAGGCCAGCCCCCGTACAAGAGCTGGACAAACAGATTCTCATTCTCTTGATGAGAGCAGCTGCAAAGTAACACAATAAAGGAAGGGAATCCAGGCAGAAGAGAAGGGTGGAGACAATTTTGCCATCTACACACTTAGCTGTCTGGTAGCACTTAATGGTCATCTAGGCCTGACTTAGAAAGAGCTTTTGCACTGTTATCTAATCACACTGGTTTCCCCATCAGAAACAGCTCTCCTCAATGTGACAGCACAACCTAGCATTAGAACAGCAATGCAACACATTCTATATCCATCCAGAATCTTTTATTTCTGAGTTTCCTCTTTTTAAAGGAGGTTTTATTGAATAGTTTGAAGTATGAAAAATGTTTAAAATATTCACAAGGCGTAAATAAAACTGCAATGTGCATAATATTATGTACAACATCCTGTGTAGAGAAAAACATTAGCATATTCTGAAATAGCCCATATATTCTCCCCCAGTTCAGTCTATTTTCTTGTCAGAAAATAACCTCACTTCTGAGTTTTATCTTTTTTTTTGCTTTTCATTGTAGTTTTGATTCATATTTTTACCAATATGTAGTTGTTGTGTGATACATAACATATATATTTTTCTAATTTTACACAAATGGAATCATAATTGCCTACTTGGCAGAGCTAGCCACTGTTTTGAATTTTGTATATTACCTGAAGTATTCAGTATATTTATATTAATTACAATGCTAATATATTTTTATGTCTTTAATATTATTTTGAATGTATTTGTTTACTCATTCTTGTGTTTTTTGTCCTTAATTATTTTGAATTGATTGGTTATTCTTATTTATCTTTCCCTCCATTAGCTTAATACTCATATTATCTTTTCTAGTTTTTGATGATTATGTTGGAAATGTATCATTGATACAAAAACTCACTGAATTACGAAGTTCAGTTTTCACTCCCCTTCTAAACAATATAAGAGCATTGAATAGCTTAACTATGATCAGTATCCTTTAATTTTATATGCAATTTTCATATATTTTAGTTCTGTTGCAATTTTTAATTTTAATGACAATTTTTATATGAGTATTGCTTATCTTTCTTCTTGAATCTGAGATCTTCCATATAAGATCACTTTCTTCTACTGAAGAACTACATTTCACATATAATTTATAATTATCAATTGCTAGCAAAGGCTCAGATTTGTTTGTATATAATTGTCTGCTTTCTTTCTTATTATTGAAATACAGTTTGTTAAATATGATTCTAAGTTTATGGTTATTTTGCTTTAACTCATTTCATCTATTACTCTGTGGCTGTGGGCGTACATTATAGCTATATAAATGTCAGATGTCAAGCTTTCTGTAAAGATAATCAGTCCTTCCTCTCCACTATATTCAGTATTTTACTTTGTCTTTGGTACCTTGCAGTTTTACTATAACATGTCCAGGTATTAGTTCTTCCCACTTATTTATTTTTATCTTAATCTTTAAGTTGGTATTTTTTATTAATTATGAAAAATTCTCAGTATTTATCTACATATTACCTCTATACCTTTTTCTCTCTATTTTCCTTCTGAAAATCCATAAAGTAAATTTTAGTTTTAGTGCTCTACTTAAATTTTGTCTTCTAATTTGCCCTTAATTTGGGGTCTCTAAATTTTGTTTTTATTAATTAAAGTTATGACATAATTTCAGGCATATGCTGTGTGGCAAACATAGTAACAAGGATTTTCATGTGTCTTTATCCAGATTCCCTAGCTATTAACATTTTACCACATTTGCATTGTCATCCTCTGTGTTTAAAACAGCCTATATATATAAAACCTTAATATGCAAATTGACTGAACAGTAGAAGGACCAGTTGCTATGACATGCACTGACCACCAGGGGCAGATGGTCAGTTCACTCCCACAGGGGAAGCGTCGCTCAGCCAGAAGCTGGGCTCACAGCTGGCGAGTGCAGCGGCTGTGGTGGGAGCCTACTCCCCCTCCAGTGCAGGCGGGTGTTAAGGAGTGAGGGGTCCCGGAATGCAAGAGCCCCAGACTGCTAGAGGGATGTCCACCAGGCAGCAGGTGGACATCCCCCCAGGGGACCCGGACTGCAAGAGGGTTCAGGATGGGCTCAAAAACTATCCCAGTGCATGATTTTCACTCACTGGCCCTCTAGTTTAAGAATAAACTGACCTGGCTGGTTTGGCTTGACTGAAGGGTCCCAGGTTCAATTCTGGTCAAGGGCATGTGCCTTGGTTGTGCAGGTGGCAGCTGATCAACGTTTCTCTCTTATTGATGTTCCTAAATCTCTATCTCTCTCCCTTCCTCTCTGTAAAATATCAATAAAATATATTTTTAAAAAGCATCAATTGAGACATGATGCATCTTAATTATGAAATGCTTCTGTATATTTTTCTTAAAAACAAATACATCTTATTCATAGCCACAGTATAATTATAAAAACCAAGAAATTTACATTGATATGATACTATTAATTAATCTATAGATATTCTTTTAGTTATCTCTTACTGTGATTACTCCAGAAGATAGTGGCTTAAAAGAACAAACACAAGTAAAAAACACAACACATTGGCAAACTGGATTAAAAAACAAAATGAAAATGGAATTCAACTATCTACTGTCTATAAGAGACTCACTTGAGATCTAAAGTCATGTATATGTTGACAGTTAAAGATAATTCATTCAAATAATAACCAAAAGAGAAGAGACAAAATAAATACATTAGACAAAATGAATTTTATGTAAGAATGTTGAAAGAGACAAAGGTCATTATATAATTTTAAGAGTATCAAATCACCAAGAAGATAGAGTAATTATAAACACAAGAGACATTGGAGCTCTTAATTTGTGTAGAATACTCCATGCAACAGCAGCAGAATACACATTTTTTTCACATGGAATATCATCTGGGATAGACAATATGTTAGGTCACAAAACAAACCTGAATGAAGTTTAAAATATTTAAATCATGAGAACTGTATTATTCAACCATAAAGAATGAAACTAGATAACAATGACTCTAGGAAAATGGAAAACCCACAAATATAAGGAAATTAAGGAAACACTCTTAACTAATGGATCGAAGAAGAAATCACAAGCAATATTAGAAAAATATCTTGAGACAAACAAAAATAAAGACACAACAGATCCAAACTTATATAATACAGTGAAAGGAGTGCTAAAAGAAAACTTTATAGATATAAATATTGACATTAAGAAGAAATATTATAAATTAACAAACTTACTTTATGCCTTAAAGAATTTAAAGAACTAGAGAAAGAACAAATAAAGTTCAAAGCTAGCAGATTGAAGGAAATAATAAAGATTAGAGCAGATATAAACAAAGTAGAAAAAAATCAACCAAAACAAGACTTAGATTTTTGAAAATATTAATACAATTGGCAAACTTTTAGCGAGACTAAAAATAACATCAAAGAGACAAAGATGCCTAAATCAGAAATGAAACAGGATACATTATTACCAATTTTGCCATGAACAATTTTATGACAACAAATTGGGTAACCATAATAATATAGACATTAGAAACATACAACCTACCCAAATGAGTCATGGAAAAAGTAGAAAAAAACACCTGAATAAATCTAAAAAGATTGAGTCCATAATAAAAAACCTATCAACCCAGTAAAGTCCGGGACCAGATGGCTTCACTGGTGAATTCTACCAAATATTTAAGATAAAATTAACACCAATTCTCCAACTCTCCAATAAATTAAAGATGAGGGAACCATTTCAAGTTTATTGTATAAATCCAGCATTGCCCTAATATCAAAGTCAGACAAAGATACTACAGGAAAAAACAAACAAACAACAACAAGCAAACAAAAAGAAAACAAAAAAAAAAACAACTACAGATGCCAGCTGTGTTCAACAGCATAACATGATTAAAAATCATGATGGAGTGGGATTTATTCCTGTCATCCAAGGATATTTCAATATGTAAAAATCAATCAGCCCTAGCCAGTTTGGCTCTGTGGCTAGAGCATCGGCCTGCGGACTGAAAGGTCCCAGGTTTGATTCCGGTCAAGGGCATGTACCTTGGTTGCGGGCACATCCCCAATAGGGGGTGTGCAGGAGGCAGCTGGTCGATGTTTCTCTCTCATCGATGTTTCTGACTCTCTATCCCTCTCCCTTCCTCTCTGTAAAAAATTAATAAAATATATTTTAAAAAATCAATCAGTGAAAAAGACGACAGTAACAAAGTGAAGAAAAAAGAAAGAAGCATATAAGCATCTCAGTTGATGCAGAGAAATCATCAAAATTCCATTCTTTCATTATAAGAACATCCAACAAACTAGAAATAGAAGGAAACTACCTCAACATAATAAAGGTCATATATGAAAACCCCACAGCTAGCATCGTGCTCCGTGGTGAAAGACTGAAAGCTTTTCTTCTAAGATCAAGAACAAGACCATGATAATCACTCTTGCCACTTCTATTTAGCATGGTACTATTTAGCATAGTCCTTGCCAGAGTAATTAGGCAAGGAAAAATAAAAATCATTCGAATTGGAAAGGAATGACATGATATTATATGTAAAAAAATCTTGCCCTAACCGGTTTGGCTCAGTGAATAAAGATTTTAAAAAAATCTATATGTTTCTACAAGAAAACAGTGCTAATAAGTAAATTTAGCAGAGTTGCAGAAAGCAGTCAAATGATCAGAAAAGGAAATTAAGAAAAATTCAATTTAGAATATCATCAAACAATAAAATGCTTAGAAATAAACTTAAGAAGGCAAAGGGTTGTACAATGAAAGCTGCAAAATATTTCTGAAATAAATTAATAAATGAGAAGACATTCTTTGTTCAAGGATTGAAAAATAATATCATTTAGCTGTCAGTACTACTCAAATAAATCTATATTTCTGTGTAATCCCTATTAAATCTTAATATTTTTTTCAGGAATAGAAAAATATATTCTAAAACAGATGTAAAATCTCAAGGGACTCTACATAGTCAAATTCGTCTTAAAAAAGAACAAATTTTAAAATCTCAATTTCAAAACTTAGTGTAAAGATACCGCAATCACAATGTGGTATTTTTATAAAGATTGACATATAGACCACGAGCCCCCCCAAAAAATAAAACAAACTTACATAGATAGTCAAATGCTTTTTGACAAGAGAGTCAAGACCATTTAATAATGAAAAGGCAGTCTTTGCAACTGATGGTCTTTAGAAAATTGAATATCCTCATGGAAAAGAGTGTATGTAGTGGAACTTTCATCTTGAAACGTGCAAAAAATAATTCAAATGAACCAAAGAT
>PVJC01051176.1:0-11554 GCA_004026665.1 Murina feae | reverse complement strand
AATAAATTCCCTCACAGCTTCCTTGACAAGCACTACTTCTTAACCTTCCTTACTCATGCAACAACCCTTTCATAACTCACGTTCTGGACACCCACAACCCACAGTATCATTGTTTGCATGGATGCTTCACAATTGTCACGTGCCTACTCTTACCGATTCGAACGGAAATATCTCATATGCACGATGAAATCACACAACCACTGTCATACGGTACTTCACCCACCCACAAACGGATCAACACACGCACATAGACAACTGCAGCTTTAAGGTTTCTCAAATGACAATACACATACATCCATACACAGAATACTTAACCTAATAAACTCATCAGCGATAACCTGCTCCCTAGCAACCACTAACAAACAAACCACTAACTACTAACATAGTAAATACTATCCAAAAACTTACTAACTAGGACATAAAAACACACTCACTAGGAACATGACAACTAGGAACTAGCAACCTTTTCAACCTACTCACCTCACAACCAGTACCTGCTCATTAGTGACCTAGGAACTAACTACTCAATGGCAATACTTACCCCTACTGCAATCAAACACAGTACCCTCAGAACACCTCACCAGTAACCTACCTACTATAAAGTAAACACTCACACCAGGAAACGAAACCTATCACATACTGGCTGCCTCATTCAACAAGGGAGCCCTGCACAATACAAGCAGCGTACAATGGACACAATGCCTCACCAAGGGCAGCCTCTTACATCTTACACAAGATATAAGAGTCTCACTTCACTACACTACAACCATCTCACAATCAACTGCCTGCCTCCACAATGGCTCATTCAACTGCACGGCCTGCTTGCAGCCATGTGCAGATCTCTCTCTCTCTCTCTCTCTCTCTCTCTCTCTCTCTCTCTCTCTCTCTCTCTCCCCCCCCCCTCAATAATTAAAACATCCTGTTCTAAGGACATTACCTGGAGTTTCAGCACCAAGGACACAAACAACGTGTTCTTCCGTCAATGTCCACTTGACAGAAGCAGACCATCATCATTGCAGAAAAATTGCCTTGCAGCATCCAAAAACTTACTATCACAAAGATAGACATGCATACATACATACATACATGTGCAGTACAATTGCTCACTTCCTTCAAGAAAAAATACAACCATTTAGCATTTTTAAAAAGCACAGACATCTGCTCTATTCTTACATTAGGATAAAAAGAAAAATAAGGATTCCACAAATACAGGGGCAAATCAAAGGGACATCACTGCAGGCACCACTCTACTCACCCTCCCTTTGCACAACTCAGGTGAAACACATGCACAACCCACACACACATCACTTTGCTTGGCCAGGAAACACAACAATTGCCACCATCAACACCTTCCGGATTTGGGCACTTTCTCTTTCCTTTTTACCTCACTTCTTTCTTGCCGTGCGTACAATTTTACATCAACTTCACGGGCCATTATGTAATACTTCAGCACCACAAACAGAAGCACATGCAGTTATTCTTCACATGCCCAAAACAAGGTAGCACAGGATACATTGTCTAATAGCTTCACTGAAGGCACACATTCTCCACCTTATCACCCTTGAAAACCACTTCCTCATCTGGTGTCCCAACAATAACTCCATTTTCATGGATACCTCACAACTTTATCGTTCACAATAGTAAGAATCGTAATAGAAACAGCTCATATGCAACATGGTAGTTGACAGCCCCTGGGAAACGCTGCCTCCGACAACAAAGGGGTCTTCACAAACACTTCTTTAAGGTTTCTGTCAGAATTACACACATGCACACAAGGGACACTCAACATGCTCAAATGGAAACCCATAACCACTAACCTAATAAACAGAATCCAGCAACCTAGGATCTAACGGCCACTAACACAGTACATACTTGCAACTACCTCCACACTGTCACACTCTCGCCAGCTCCCGTGTCTCACGAGGCTTCACACCCTGGCTGGATGAACTTCCTGCATATGTCATGGCAACCTCATGGGAGCGGAAAGCGCACTCACACCGGACTACACATAACACGGACAGCGGCCCGCAACCTCATGCACGCCTCATTACATACGGCTGCAGCCCAATACCTGCCTCCGGAAAGCACACCAACACGCACTGCATGCTTTATTCACGGAGGCCGGACTCAGCAATGGCGACAGCCAGGGGAACAAATGCCTCCATCATACCGGACTCTACGTAACAGCCTGCCTCAAGGACGGATGCCTCCTCCTACGTCCTCTTGGACTCCACAATGGGAGCCTCTACCTTTCGCACTCACATCCTCAACGGACTGTCAGTTGCAACAGACAAGGCCTCCCTTGGCAGTCCTGGGGCACAAACACGTGCAAAACCCAGGCCCAACCATGACTTCAGTCCGTCCAGGGATGGAACGATTACAGCCCTCTACACACTCACTCCATATATTTCTGTGTGTGTGTGTGTGTGTGTGTGTGTGTGTGTGTTTCTCGGGATAATTTTTCGTCCTGTTCACAGGGTATTAGCTGCGATTTCAGCACCACGGACAGAGGCATCAGGTATTATTCCGTCAATGGCCACCGGAGGGCAGCAGACGAGCGTTTTCACACACGAATTACCTGACACCACCCTTTCAGCTTGGCTTCACAAGCACAAACATACATGCAACAAAACAGTATCATCACTCACTTCAAACAAAAATGGAACCATTTTTAATAGAAAACCTAAATGTAACTATGCTCTATCTATCCTGACATTAGGATAAATAACAAAATAAGGAATCCTTCTTCTTACCACATTGATTTCCACAGGACTACATGGCATCTTTCATTAAGAAACACAAAGGCATACATAGCTGGCAGAACCCTTACAAATACACCTTTCAAAACCAAAGGTCCCAGTCCCAGGTTCAATTCTGGTAAAGGGCATGGACCTTGTTTGTGGCCACATCCCCACTGGCTGGTGTGCAGGAAGTGACGGATACAGGGCTCTCTCTCATCCATTTGCATAACTATATAGCCCTCTCTCTTCTTCTCTGTCAAAAATCTATTAATTAAAAATATATATTACAAAACATTCAATCTCCATTTTAACTTTTACACTTCTGAACCACACCCTCATACACGCACCAACCATCAACAAGAACCCTCACCCTAAAACCATAACACTCAACCCAGCCATACCTTTCAACTACAACTAACCCTTCACCAACCTCAAATTCATGTTTTTAACACTAAATACAACAAACCCACAGCTGCTGTGCTCTATGGTTACAGCATAGGCTGGCCAAACAGACACTCTCCACTAAATAATTTTTTAACAATGGCAACAATACCCTAACCTGTTTAGCTCAGCAGATAGAGCGTCAACCTGCGGGATCAAGGGTACTGGGTTCCATTCCGCTCAAGGTATGGACCTTCTTTGCGGACACATACCCACTGGGCAGTGTGAAGGAGGCAGCTGACTGATGTTTCTCTCTCTCTCTCTCTCTCTCTCTCTCTCTCAGACACACACACACACACACACACACATTTTTATGACTCTATAACCCTCTCCCTTCCTCTCTGTAAAAAAATAAAACAACAGTAAAATATTTATCTAAACTAATAAAACCAAAATAGTGAAATTAACCGTTTCGACGAACAAGAGTAAGACACGCCCGCCAGCCAATCCCAGCGGCTGTATGCAAATTACCACAACCAACATGGAGGCAGGCCGCCACTCACGGACCTGAGGAAACACCAATGAAACTCAAACTGCGCCCGCTCCGATTAAACTGGCTATAGCGAAACACACATTTGCAAAATAATAACATTCATACAATCCTCAGGAGGTCAAGGAGACAGCAGGCCTAAGAGTACCATTGTGTCATTAGAGATGACACCGCCGCCAGGTGACGTGAGGCAGAGAGCAGGCTTCATTAACTAGGAGGCCTCACCTTAAAGGAACAGCATCAATTATACAACATAAACAAAACCCACACACCTGTGTCCATCCAGCCTTGCTGGGACCTTGAGGCAATGGCAGCTGTGGGCACCCTTAAAGCCTGAAAGCGCCAGTCAACCCCTCACCCACGCTGGACACAACCCAATGGGGTGAGGGATGTTCCTGGGGGCCTTGGCCAGCATGCACACAGCCATCAGCCCCTCACCCAGGACAGGCTCCCATCAGGTAAACACACACAAGATGACTGCTCCGAGCCGCACATGCAGCTGGGGGCAGGTCATCAATGACCACACACACACACACACACACACACACACACACGGTGCCTGACACACTGGGGCCATCATAGGACATCCACTGAGGGGTTACAGACTATGACAGGGGGCAGGCTGAGCTGAGGGACCCCACCATGCACGAATTTCGTGCACCAGGACCCTAGTTTTTTTACAATGGAAGCAAGCAGCAATGAACATATTAGCCAGGGAGGAATGCTCACCTTAACAAAACCTCACTAAAACAGTCTCCTGGGCCTCCCTTGGCAAACCTGGGCCAGGAACACGTGCACAACCCACAACCCTCACTTTAGTCCGTCCACACAAACAATGATTGCCGCCATGGACAGCCTCGATGATTTTATCAACGTTTTTCTCTGTGGACAATTTCTCATCCCCTTCACAGGGATTTAACCGAAATTTCAGAACCAAGGACAGAGGCGCAATGTGTTATTCCCTGAAAGGCCACAGGAGGGAAGCACACGATACTTTGGGCCATGACACCTTCCTTTGCAGGTCGACTGTCAGAAATACATGCTTCCATACACACACGTGCACAGTGCACTCAACAACTTCTTGCAAAGAAAAGGAAAGCGTTTCTCCCACAAAACCGGCCTGTGTGCCTGCTCTAGGATTGCGTTCTCATAAATCACTACAGGAGGAAGCCGTACTCTGAGCACATTGCCACAGCACTACTTTATGTTTCCTTCGAAAAAAGGCACACATACGAACACAGCAGAATCCCTTCACTAACAACAACACCTTTCAACAACGTGTTGCAACACAAACATATTGACACGAATCTTTTAATAAAAAAAACACATGCTTACAAATAATTTAATAGGAGAAATAAGGGCTCAACAATAAATGCCGTAATGTCACAGAAATAAATCGAAAAAATGAACAAGAAATATTCACATTTAATAGTCACCCTACCCTACAAAGGGTGGGTGACTCATTTCAATACTGCTGAAATACATTCAGGCAAATTCCCAATTTCCAAAGCAAATTCTACCTTTCCACCTCAGACACTGGTCATCACCCTGATTCTGAACCCCTAACCCCAATCCCTGAACCACGATGCCTGAACTCCAAACCCCGATCCCTGAACCCTGAACCCTGAACCCTGAACCCCAAAACCTAATGCTGAACCCCAAAACCCAAAACCTAATGCTGAACCCCAAACCCCAAAATCCAAACCCCAAAACCCAAACCCTGAACCCCGAAATATGAACCATGAACCACGAACCCCAAAACCCGAACCCCAATACCTGAACCCTGAACACCAAACCCCAAAACCAGAAACCTAATGCTGAACCCCGAACCCCCCGAAATCCGAAATACAAACCCTGAAGCCCGAACCCCGAACCCTGAAACCTAACCATGAACCCCAAACCCCAAAACACAAACCCTGAACCCCGAAACCCGAACCCCGAAATCCGAACCCTGAACCACGAACCCCGAAACCCGAACCCCAAACCCCAAAACCTAACCATGAACCCCAAACCCCAAAACACAAACCATGAACCCTGAAAACCCGAACCTTGAACCCCGAAATCCAAACCCTAAACCACGAACCCTGAACCCAGAAACCTGAAACCTAACCATGAACCCCGAACACCAATCACTAAACCCCGAACCCTGAAAACTGAACAAAGAAAACCCTAACCCTGAACCCTGAACCCCGAACCCTGCCTGAACCCCAAACCCTGAACCCCCAACCCCAAAACCCTGACCCTAACCCTGAACCCCAAACCATGAACCCCGAAATCCAAACCCTGAACCCCGAAAACCAAAACCTAACCCTGAACCCCGAACCCTGAAAACTGAACAAAGAAACCCCTAACCCTGAACCCTGAACCCCGAACCCTGAACCCCAAACCCCAAAACCCTAACCCTGAACCCCAAACCCCAAAACAATAAACCTGAACCCCAAACCCTAACCGTAACACAAACTTGAAATATTAACCATGTGCACTAGGTAACTACCTATTAACGTGGTGAGTAGTTACCTAGTAAGCTTGTATCACAGTTACACAGTAACTGCTTCACTGGTAACAAGTCACCTAGTAACCTAGTAACTACCTACCTAGGAAGCTGGCAAGTGAGTAGTTACTAGTAAGCTGGTAACCAGTAACTGCTTAACTGGTAACAGGGTTACCGCCTAACTGCTAACCTGGAAAATAGCCACCTATTGACCTGATAACCACGTTCCACGTAACCACTCAGGTTCATACCTGCCAACTACCTACCTGGAGACCTAGGAACCACTTACCTAGCTACTTCTCCAATAACCAGCTCCTAGTTGCCACTACCCCAGTAAGTGGTGACTGCTTGACCATTAACCTGCAAAACCATGTGCAAGCCAGTCACCATCAGTAACGCACACACATACATGCAGCGAAGGAAGTGGCAAGCACTAGCAGCCTAATAGCACGAGCTTAAACATGAAAATTAACACTGCAGTGAAGGAAAAACAGCAGTGGCGTGGGTGTCATGGAGTCACAGCAGCGTGCAAGTGGTAGTCGGGAAATTCCAGAGAAGCACACAGCACTTCAAAGACACTAAGTACCAACCCTCTCAGAAAATGGACACACGGCTCGCACTCAAGAAAGCACACAGCAACTGAAAACATGCCATGCACCCAGCGTGCATTGAAAGCACAGCAAAAAAAGTGCTAATGAGGAGCAACGGACAGTAACACTGCCTTCTTAAGGCGATAGCAATGCCCATAGAAACGGGAGTAAACTGCCCTTGAAACCTAAACGTGCTCATAAACTGCCTCACACTGCTCACCCCTGCTACCCTCCTGTTCCACCCTTCTCCAACACACAAAAATATAACCTGTGGAAACCAAAATGCATCACTCAAAAGGCAGCAGAACAACAACACAACATTGCAACCGATAACCACACACAGGACTCCTTGCCACTGGCAAAGACTTCAAAATCTCACATAGCAGGAGAAATTGAGGATGACAAACTCCAAGTGTGGCAGCAGCATCACTGTCACCCTCCATCCTACAAACATGCAAATGATCCAACCAAGGCAACGCAGACAAGGCCACATCAGTAATGACCACTCCATACCAACAGGGAAAACCAAGCATGGCATGCAATACACAAGCTTACTCGTGCACCAAGGAAAACACAGAAGCCTGCGCAACAACAGCCAACGCCAAATGATCACATGGCCATCACATAAGTCACACGGACAAGGGGGAATTGCTTACCCCGGCCATTAAGATTCAGGTGAAAGGGAAGCCATATCACACTGCCACACAGACACACAGAAGGACACACAGGGGTGCAAGGAGAACGCTGGCACCTTACACAGTAACGCTGTGATGGAAACCCATGGGCATTGTCACCAAAGGCAGCCTAAATTGAAAGCAATACTGCTAACCACTAATAGGAAGCCACAGGAAATCCTGTAGCAGTAATCAAATATTGTCCAAACAGAAACAAACACTGTGAACTGTAACAGGAGCACATCCAAACAAATGAATCGTCATGTGGATTGTCATGGCTTGTCAAACACTGCAAATCCACCAGGAGTCAGTGGAACAAACACACACACTTCTTAGAGGACGGACACATACACCAATGTCATGCAAGGACAGCCCACCCGATGTTCTAAAATGGCTATCATATCACAGTGATCCTTCTGCATACAGCACGGCTCACCTTAGCTTCCATACCTACATGGCACATGGGAAATGAAGAGGAGGAGGAGGAGAAAGAATAGGAGCTCCAAATGGATTAACCACGGTGGTCTGTACTTTAAAGAAACCATCAGAAATTGGGGCACTGTGCAGCATATCATAACTCCATGCACCCTCAGGACAGTACAGCAGTGTACAACATTAAGCAGGAAGCAGAAAGCGCTGCCACGTGCTGTGGTAAACCGGCTTATGGGCACATAGAAGCCTCTGACATGACAGGCAAGGCACTGCAGGCGACAGCAGCACATGGCCAGGTGTGGGCCACCCTGCACACGGACGACCGCGCATGATCACTGCTCCACGGACAGCATATGCCGTAGTTCAATACAGTCAAAGAAACACAGGAGAGGAGTGGACAGACTGCACACGAGGAACACTCCTACAAGCACGTGTGGAAGGCATGTCATCAAGCAACCGAGGACACACACAATCACAACAATCTCAAACAGCGGCATGTAACAAAATACCGACATCACCTCAGTGCTACTGCAGCAATGTCACACACAGGCCTGGAATGCCACCGGAAAACACAGGTGATTCAACCCAACATCAGAAGTAAAACCTGCACAGGGAAAACCCAAAAAGGAAGATTCATTCACCTTCTACAACAGTAACAGAAACAAGCAGCAAGTCATAACAATGACCACTACATGGCGCCATTTCTCTTCAACCATGGCACAGCAACACTTTCCTTTCCTGGCAGGGACTCAGAGGTCAACGCCTGCACTGTGTAAGAATTCTTACCCTTTTCAATGCAACAAAGACACGCAGCGGCGCTGGCAGGAACCGCATTGAAACATAAAACTCAGGAGCCACTGAAATTGATTGTTGCAGAAACAATTCCCTGCAATGCAACTCAGGTAAGACACACTGACACAGGAAGACATGGAAACACAGCATCACTACAGGTGCAAAGCACTCACAAGCACTCCATGCTCAACCTCATAGCAGGAAACATAAGCAAGACAGATATACTGACGACACACCCTTCTGTGACCACTACATTTCAATCCTCAACACAAGGCATACCACTACCAACACATCGCACTCAATACTTCATGAACCAAGACAAGAAGCCGCATCCACAGCGCATGCATCCGCTCTCTGCACAACAGAAGCTGGGAAACTGACCATAATGTAACACGAAAATAATCTGGAACGACAGCTTCCCCTCCTCCCACTCCTCCATCCCTCCCTCTCTCCCTCCCTCCCTCCCTCCCTCCATCCATCCAGCAAAACCCCACCCCCAAATACGCCAAGGACCAAGCATAAGCACCGTTTTCACAGCCTCACCGCAGAACACCGTAGAACACCGTGCGCACAAAACAATGAAGCAAAGGAGGCACACAGCACTGCACAGAAACAAAGAAGCAGGAACTCTGCCTTGATCGCAAACATATAGTCTCAGGACGAGCACACATGCGAAACAACAGGATGAGTAAGTATTCCATGCCATCTTGGAAACCGCCCTGACACAGCGATGAAGCTCAGAAACATTTACAGCAATGGAATAAAACGTTGAGCTATGAGCAATCATCCAGGAGCACCGAAGACCATGAGGAAAATTGCAATGGAACGGAACATCAACCTCACACCCAATTGTGGAGTTTACGTGAAGAAGAACGCAAAAAATGCAAAGCAGGCTTAATTATGAGAATCAGGGAAGCAGGAAAATGAAAACCAGGAAACGAGGGTGGAAAAAAAGGGGGGGAACCTGGAAAGGCTTTCGTAAGCACAACCGAAGAACAGAGGCACAAGACACCAAAGGACTCCAAACTCTCCCTGAGCTAAATTGCCATTCCAAAGAAAACCACAAGATGGCAGCAGAGGATCACAAATGAAATGCCTTCATGTAACCAAAGGACTTCCACCTCTCCCCGAGCTAAAGTGCTATAGCAAAGAAAGCCACAACATGGCAGCAGAGGATCACAAGTGAAATGCTTCCATGGCATGTCACACAGGACATCCAAACGACGGATCCTGAAGCATCCATACCCCGCCAACACCAGAGGCTCATGCTATCCAAACGACACGTGCCGAGTAGAGAACCGGCAAACCGCTCACATGGCAATGCGGAAAGACTCCGTGCAAATCGGCACGGGAAACTTTTTAAAAGACGAATGACACCGCGCATCTCAGGAAACGAGCCACAACACATTCCTCAGGGCACGGAAACAGGCACACCTGAGAATCAAATCTAGCCTCACACACTAAGCACTGAGCGCAAGCAACACCACGGGGAACCCCACATTCAAACCACGGCTGCACAAAAAACGACATCCTGACATCCACCACCATGCTTCCAAAGGAAATATCCTGGCTTGAACCATACCACGCACAACTCTTCATAACTTCAAGGCACAACACATGACGTGAAAACAACACGTAAACCACACGGAATGTACCCAGTACAATGGACCCTGTTGTCTTTGGTCGTACAATCTCAACCCTTAAACAAGGGCAGAAGGCGGCAATAGCAGCACAAGCAGCAACAGCACAGAAAGCAAAAATATGCTCCAGAGAAAACTCCAAATGGGGAAAAACACTCAGTCCCCATTGCCACAGGCCGACATGCAAGTGCCGAAACACAAAAACAGACAACTTCAGCAATGCCTACCTACCAGCACAGAAAGCACAACACAGCACAGCAGAATGCCTAAAAAAGGCAAGCTTCTTGGCTTCAACATGCATGTGCTGCGCTGTCCCCAAAGGTGCCATGCCACAAAACCTGCGGCTGTAACTGACCGGAAGGCAAATGCCCGACACACTGTCTCATTGACAAAAACCACCCGGGACACATCACACAAGGGACACAATGACTCACCAAGGGCAGACTCTCAGATCTTACACCAGATATAAGAGTCTCACTACACTACAGCCATATCACAATCAATTGCCTGCCTCCTCAATTGCCAGGGCCAGCCTGACAGGTGAACTAGGGTGGCTGAGGTTGGGAGGTGGAATTGACAAAAGAAAGACAAGAAAAAGCTGGGGACGGGAGGTCTGCAAGCCGTTGATCGACTGCAGCAACTTTATTAACTGAGTAATGCCTTTTATACACAAACGCTGAATAGGAGGCTCATTAATAGAAATGTATTCTTTGTTTTTCTAAACATCTAAGGGAGAAGAACCTTGGTACAGCATATCTCAGTAAATAATTACAGACTTCTTGCGAAAGCCTTGAAAGCATGCTCTCATTCTACTGATAATTAGCCAGCCAAACAAGCCTGGGAAAACTGTGGGTAGGGGACTGAATCTTATCAGTCCCTTCAGATGCAAGGACATTGTCAGCTTACACCTGGCCTCCCGCACTCAATGGCTCATTCAAGTGCACGGCCTGCTTTAAGCCCTGTGCACCTCTCTCTCTCTCTCTCTTTCTCTCTCTCTCTCTCTCTCTCTCTCTCTCTCTCTCTCTCTCTCTCTCTCATTAAAACATCCTGTTCCCAGGACATTGCCTAGGGTTTCAGCACCAAGGACAGAAACAACGTGTTCTTCCATGAACGTCCACTTGACAGAACCACAGGATCCAGCATCTTTACCCAAGAATTCACTCACAGCATCCTTGCAAGTTTGTATCATAAGGACGTGCATACATACACATGTTCACTACAATAGCTCACTTCCTTGAGGGAAAAATAGAACGCTTTAGCCTT
>PVJC01051175.1:0-11551 GCA_004026665.1 Murina feae | reverse complement strand
AACAGGGAAGCAGGGTGACCAGAGAGCCGGTAATCCGACTGCAGGCAGCACCCAGCAAGGGCTGCTGCACTGCCATGGGGGAGCAAGGAATCTCTGGGAGGTCACTGTGGTGACCCCCTAGCAGACAAGCATGCTGCAGGCAGCACACAGCAGGGTCTGCTGGGCAGTGGTGGCCACCATGGGGGAGCAGGCAAGCGGGACACCAGAAAACAGGCATTAGGACCAGCAGGCAGCACACAGCAGGGCCTGCTGAGCTGTGGCTGTGGCGAAGGGGGAGCAAATCAGGACCCACAGGCAGCACTAGCAGGGCACCCTGCTGGGTGGTGGCAGTGGCAATTGGGGAGCAGGCAAGCAGGGCGACCATGGAGCAAGCAATGGGGACCTACAGGCAGCACCCAGCACGGACTGCTGGGTTGTGACTGCATCCACCAGAGAGCAGACATGTGGGATGACCAGGGAGCAGGCACTCGACCTGCAGGCAGCACCCAGCAGGGCCTGCTTGCCTATCCCCATGGTGTGGAGCAGACAGGCCCGGCAGAGAGCAGAGAATCACATGAAGTAGACCAAAGCCATCAGTAGCACATCTCCTGAGGGCTTCCCAATTGGGGAGGGTGCAGGTCGAGCTGAGGGAACTCCCCACCTGCCCTCCCCCTCCCCCACCTACCCGTGCACGAATTTCGTGCACCGGGCCCCTAGTATATATATATTCATGGTGGGAAACTCCCAAGATAAAAATAAACCAAAAAAGAGAAAATTAAACTTATGTATAATGGTACAATTCAGGGAGACACATAGTTACATTTTGTTCTATTTTCTCCCAGCCTTATGCTCACATAGGCATATACCTATGTATATTTAAATATTCACACAAAACATGGGATTATCCTTTATACATACCATTTTGCTACCTACTTCCCTCCCCCCACTTAGCAATAATGTAACATCTCTTTCTTTCATATGACTTTTTAAAAAAATGGAAACTTGTTGTACAAATAGGCCATTGATTTCTCTAACCAAGCCCTGTGTGTAGATAATTTGGTATTTTTTGATCTGTTGCATTTTTATTTTTTTTATCATGCTGTGGCAAAAATCCTTGCTCTGTAAACATTTCTGAATTCTTGTCTTAAGGTAAATTTTCTGAAGCTAAATTGCTGGGTCAGAAGGTATCTGTATTCTTTAGATATTTAATATCTGTTGCTGAATTCACATAAAGTTTAAATTATATGCTTTAGTGTCTCTAGAGACAATGAATTACAGTTAGAATCAGGAATCCTGGGCATGAATACCCCCTTATAATAAGGTATGTCTGGGTGCATTTTTATACACACACATTTATACACGGATAATTTTGATATTATATTATTTTGAGATTACTCAGGAAGAATTGCAATGCACAGTTATATGCCCATCTTCCTACTGCCTCCTAACAGCTATTATTATGGAAAAAAAATACTATACACTTCCCAGTTTCCAGAGAATTTCTAACTGATTCTCTAAGACCCTTTCTAGCTCTCATAGTTTATGAATATTCAATTTACCTCAACACATTTATTAAGTACCTACTATGTTCTTAGTGACGAGGCCTTTGGTGTTGAGAAGCATAATGCTTGGGAAGAAGAGTCATGTGACAATGGTGGACACATTGTCAGAGGTAAGTTGTGTAGCGTAGGCAGAGGTATTGTAGTCACTCAGAAGTCAAAATGGCCATAGACAGGGAGAAAGGGCATTGAGTGAGGTCTCGGAAGATACCGTGTTAGCCAGGACTCTTGAGTAGCAGCTGAGAGGAAACCACCCCAACTTAACTTAGTGAATAGAGTTAAATTTATGACTCCCTCTAATCAGCGCTCAGGAAGGCCAAGGATTCTCTTTCTCCTCTGTGTTCATCTCTCTGTAGGTTGGCTTCATTCTCTCAAGATTCTGTAGGTTGGTGACTAGAATTAGGGTTGCTAGCTGCTTGTGTTTCCATTTTAAGGTATTAGATTCAGAAGGAACAGAGCCTCTCTTCCAGCTCCAGTTTGAAAAACCTAAGCAGCACTGTGATTGGCCTGGCTGGGATGTTGGGCCTGCACCGGATCGTCTGTGGGCCAAGGGGAGAAATCGTGATTGGTTTGTGTCAAATGCCCACACCTGCAGCCAGGGGTTGACACCATTACCGTCAGAGGGACAAGCGTCAGTTACATATGGAATCTAAACAAGCTGAGCTCATAGAAGCGGAGAGCAGAATGGCGGTTACTAGGGATTGGGGGTGGGGGATAGTGGTCAAAGGGTACAAACTTTCACTTTTAAGAGTAATAAGTTTTGGGGATCTAATGCACAGCATGGTGACTGTAATTAACACTTTTATACTGTATACCTGAGAGTTGCTAAGAGTAGATTTTAAATGTTCTCACTATCATGACAACAATGGAAAATGGTAATTATGCAATACAAAGGAGGTGTTAATTAACTTGATTGTGGTAAACATTTTGCAGTATATGTACATATCACATCATCATATCACACCTGAAATTTAGAAAATATTATGTCAATTATATCTCAGTAAAACTGGGAAAAAGAAGAGGGAAGTGGTGCTGGGCAGACTAAAACACGCTGAGCTCCGAAGACAGGCAGGAGTTATACAGACAGGAGGAGTCTAACAGGGTATGCCAGTAGCAAGCGATCAAAATAATGAACTGAGTGAATAAACAATGGAATGAAAGGGCATGAACAGCTGTAGAAAAGAAGGGATCCTCTTTGATTATTAGCATTTTACATTATCCATTTTATTTTCATCAAATTGCTCAGATGTGTAAGTTTATATTTTGCAGATAAGGAAAGTGAAGAAAGAGGTTACTTTAACAGCGAATGTGATTCTGACACAGCTAATGTGATTTTTATAAAGCCATGATCCATATTGCTCGGTTTCAGGCAATGCTTTGGTTAAAAATCAAAAGAGAACAAAATGAACAGGTAACATAGGAATGTATAACAAAGTAGTTTCAGAGAAATGGGGTTTATAGAATGCAGTGAAGACGGGGCCCTTACCTTTCTGTGATTGTATCCCTCACCGGGCCTGAGCTCCTTCAACTCAGAGCTCCTGACCTTGTTTGTGAGCCCCTAGGCCTTTTCCTCCCTGCCCCATCCTGACCCTGCTTTCTGAAGCCACAAGTAACTGGTCTTGAAGAATAAGACTTTCCTTGGACTTACGGGAAAGGAAGACAAGTTGGCATCTGCTCTAATGGGTGGGTTGGGGAAGGGAGGTGCCAATTGCTGCATTTTTATTTTGGCTATGACACTCTTTTTAGTGGAGCTGTGATCCTGACTCAGATCTCTCTCAGATCTTTTCCTTTCACCCCCTCTCTCCACCGTTCTGCCTGGTGAGAACTATGGAATAAAACGAGCAAAGGTGGACTGCCCCAGGTTCTGCCTTCTTGATGTCTACTATCCTAAAACCTTTGTAATCTCTAGCACATAACGACATACCAGGTGGTGTGTAGCAATGGTCGGCTTTTCTCATTGTCTCCTGTGCTTTATTCAGGGCAACACAGCACCCTCTGGTAAATGCCTCCTCATTCCTGAAAGCCCAGCTGACGTGTCGGCTTTTTTTGTGGTGCCTTCTCTTAGGCTTCACAGAACTCTGTGCATATGTCCCTAGTGTTGACTTATCACAGTGTGTTGTGACTATTGTTTACCCATTGTCCATTTGTCCACTCCAGGAAACTCTGAGCTTCTCTAGGATGAAGCCCACGTCTCAGTCATCCATACATACTCTCTAGTGTCCAACATGGCTTCTGCCACTTAGTAGGTGCTCAATAACATTTTTTAAAAAATGAATTTACTCAGGTTTTCCTGTACATAGTGGCGCGCTGTGTACTAACTAGGATGTTCAGTAACGTTCCCTGATGGATGGATCTGAGAGTGGAGGGAGATGCTCTAAGACCCTGAGCAGGGGATGACACCATACAATTCATGTTTCAAAGCAGCGGATGTGGCAGCCAGATCTGTTACGTGAGACTTTCAGGTCTTGGATAATTGCTGGTGCTCTGACACTCTTCTGTAGCTTTGGGGAAATAAATGGAACTAATGGGAAGGCAACTTTTCTGGGATGTTTTCAGAAGTAACTGGTACCGATTCAGGAAACAAGGCTTCAGAAAAGAGCCTGCCACTTTCCCGGGCTCCCAGTTCTCCGACAGTGTGAGGAAAGGGACTCTTTTCTTCTTCAGATCGAAATGCTAGGAGTTCTGAACTGATCCTCTCCTTGTCACTTCCTGCGCTCCGTCTCCCTTCAGCTTCACATGTTTACTAAGTATGCTCGCTCGACAACTAAAGGTTCGGTTTACGATAGAAAGAGTCTGATCTCCCTTATATTTAAAGCTCCACTGACTTTTCTCAGTAGGAAATTGGTTCTTTTACAACTGGCTCACATTTGATATATTTTCAACCAGCCCATAAGGACTCAATTTTTTTTATTCAGAACTGAAATATTCTCTGATCTACATGGGTTGTACTTGGAATCTCCGAAGCTGGGTTGCTCTTGCCTGGATCATCCCAGCAGGAGTCCTGCCAGCTTCTGCCTTGGCACGGTCTAGAGTTCTGTGCCTTCTCACCAGGAGGGCAGTGGATAGATGGTCCCAGAGAGAAAACTGGGCTTCAGTGATATTAAATGATTGCTTTAGGCCAGGCAGCTCTAGAAGCAGCCTCGGAAATTAAAAAAACATTTCAGGAGAAACTGGAAAAAAGGGAGACCAGTTAGGAAATAGCGAGGTTAGAACTGTTTAGGGTCATTTAGAACTAAGGAAAAGTCCTGCATACCTCCTGCTCAGTATGTGCTGAGTGACCCCAACCACAAAATCACTTGAGAAACTGCCAGGACTTAAGAGTTTTTGTTGGACATATAGAAAGGCAACAGAACAGAGTTTTGTTTGGGCAGGAACCTGAGGTATAATGGGTTCAAAATTAATGGCCTAATTTGCACAACTTGGGGTGGAGCCCTTGGAGGTTTTGCAGCTGGGCACCGTTACTGCAAATGCACAGTTTTCTGTACGGAGGTTAAAACATTAACTTAAATCAGGATCTTATGTCCCAGTTTAAATTCATTTATCTGCACTTATTTACAAAGGTGGGAACATCCTGCTCGGGTAATCCAGCCTTCACAGGGTAACCTATGTTAGATGTGCACTAAGGAATAAACACACGACGGAGACCCAGGCCCTGGCCTTCAGGAGCTCACAGGATAGAGGGTGAGTTAGGAACCTCAGGAGGCATGACAGTGACACGGGTATGCACAGGGAGCTACAGAAACATAGAGGAAGTGGAAGGAGCTCGGCCTGGATATCTGGGAGTCGATAATTTATTTGAAACATGTAACAGTTAATTGAGTAAAGGAAAGTGGAGAGGAAAATGCAGGGACAAGAAGAGTGAGTTGTGAGCAGATACTATTTTTAATGAGTTATCTACCAAATTAACATCAGCAGAGAGGTTTTTATCTATCTTGAGGTAGAAGTTTTCATTCATTTCTAATTATGTATTTTAATATGTTCATGAAGACCAGTTTTCCCATTTCTTAGGACTTCTGGTGAGCCCTGGCCATTGCCCTTTCTTCATTTCTTTTCTGCTGTTCATATGTAGATGTGCATAATTAATTTTCATCAATTGGAGGATAGCATTACAACCAGGAAAAAAGACAACATTGATTAAAATTTCATGTTGAGAAAGACTCTCAAGTAAGCAGTTTGGGTCACAGATTTATGCAAATCTAATGCATGGAAATGATGTACCGCGGTCTCCAATGTGAAAAGTCAACTGAAAAATGATTAAGTTTGGATTTTGCCTCTGGCATTTAGTTATCTGTATTTTGTCCACTTCCCAAAAACTCATATTCCATAATAAGTTGACCATGACTATTTTAATAGCAGCAGCTTAAGTTTCAGGGTTGGCTCATGGATTTTAGGTTCAGAGATATGTGAATTTTAATCATTTTTTAACTGACTGCTGTTTTAACTTTAAATATACCAGGTGTACCGGTTAATAATGTGGATTTTTTTCAATAGATGGAGTTACACATATGTTGATATATATTTGATTTGATATGTATGCTATTTTGTTGTATTGACAACAAGCTTCAAAACTTCATATGTCAAATTTTCTGAAGGTATTAACATCATAGATATTTTTATGCTTAAAAATGTCGAATTTCGTGCCAAAAAAAAGTGAGCATTTGCAGGAAGTTTCAGTTCATTATTTTGAAGAAAAGTGCTGCTGAAAGTTATCGTATACTTCAGGAAGCTTATGGTGAACATGCTCCATCTCAAGATATGTGTGAACGTTGGTTTAAATGCTTTAAAAGTGATGATTTTGATGTGAAAGACAAAGAACGTCCAGGTCAATTTGAACCACGCTTTGATAGTAAAATTATCAGAATGGGCCAGAAGACACAGCAAAGTAATTTTGCTTCATGATGACACACCATCACACATTTCAAAACCAGTTAAAGACACGTTAAAAGATCTTACCTGGGAAGTATTAACCCACCCGCCGTATTCACCAGACCTTGCTCCTTCAAATTACCAATTGTTCCGATTAATGGCACATGCACTTTCTGAGCAGCACTTCAAAACGTAGAAGAAGTGGGCAATTGGGTCTCTGAATGGCTTGCCTCAAACAAGAACAAGAAAAGTTCTATTGGGACGGTATCCACAAATTACCTAAAGATGGGGGAAATGTGTAGCTAGCGATGGACATTACTTTGAATAAAGCACTTTTGATGTTGCTCTTAAAATTATTGTGTTTGGATTACAAAATCCGCATTATTAACTGGTACACATGGTATAACTTATCTGAGCCTTAGTTTCCCCATTTATGGGAGAGAAATACCTAAGTGCTATTTTGGGATTAAATGAAATAACATTTCATCTAAGTACAGTAACTGGAACATAATAGGTACTGAATAAATGATTGTTTTTATTATTTTGCTACCCTCATTCCCTCAACTGTATCATATTGCTTAAGGATCAAGTCTTTCTTAGTCCATGAATATCTCAAAGGTTAGTGCTTTATAGGACATACTTTGGGAAATTCTGTTCTGGAAAAACAGACTTCTGACTCCACTCCCATAGTTGAACATCCCCTCCTCCTGTTGCTAAACTTTCTCTTTACCTATAGATTTTCCCACACTCCTGGTCCAAGAGTAGCTATTCTCCTACTTTTCTTCTCACTCCTCCTGAGCTTCAAACCTAAATGCTAGCCCCAAAGACTTTTGCCACCCCCAATCAAACAATGTTTCTCACACCTGCACACCTTTGCACACGTTATGCATTGTGCCTGGAAAGTTCTTCCACCTCTTCTCCACCAGGGTAACTCTTATGCACATTTCCAGACTTAATGTGAGTAGCAGACCCACTGTGAAATCTTCCCCAGTTACTCAGGGCCAAATTAATTGTTTCCATCTCTCTGTTCCAAGAGAACTTTGCAGTTGCTTTGGTTATAGCACTTACTACTTTGTCTACAGTTTGGGCTCACCTTCCTTTCTCTGAGTAGACGATTAATTCCTCAAGTAGTGTTTGTCCATAAATCTGCTTTAAGCAATCAGCAGATCTTGAGTAAATGTAGGTTTTATGAATGAATGAATGACTATCTTGTAGTCCATAGGGACTCCCCTCCATGTCTTTATGGCAAAGGCCAGTGGGGCTGGCGTCTAGGTTTGAAGCTTAGAAGGGGTGAGAAGAAAAGTAGGAGAAAAGCAAGTCTGGAACCAGGAGTGTGGGAAAATCTATAGGTAAAGAGAAAGTTTAGCAACAGGAGGAGGGGATGTTCAACTACGGGAGTGGAGTCAGAGTCTGTTTTTCCAGAACAGAATTTCCCAAAGTATGTCCTATAAAGCACTAATCTTTGAGATATTCATGGACTAAGAGAGATTTTCAGACAAATAAGTGTGGGAAACACTAAAAAACACTATAGAATGTGTGTGTGTGTGCTCTTATTGTGTGTGTGTAATCACAGTACTATAAAAGCTCTGGCAAGTCATGTATGAAAGAAACCTGTTTAACTCTCTTTAATGCTTTTTCCCCCCTGACTTGTTTGAGGTCTTTATTAATAACTAGTGGCCTGGTGCACGAAATTCGTGCACATTAAAAAGGAATCAGTTAGAGGAAATTAAAAAAAAAATTTATTGATTTTTCACAGAGAGGAAGAGAGAGGGATAGAGAGTTAGAAACATTGATGAGAGAGAAACATCAATCAGCTGCCTCCTGCACACTCTCCACTGGGGATGTGTCCACAACCAAGGTACATGCCCTTGACCGAAATCGAACCTGGGACCCTTCAGTCTGCAGGCCAATGCTCTATCCACTGAGTCAAACCGGTTAGGGCAAGAGGAAATATTTTAATATTGCTATTTGTCCTTTCTGTATAATAGAAGTGTCAGAGATGAAAGAAAATTAGTAAAACGTATAAGAAAATCTTCCTCCTGTCAGAGTCTGGGGTGCACCATGGGACTCAGAGTCAAGTCCCCACCCACCCATGTGTACCTCAAAACTGTGTGAGACCCAGACCTTGCCGGCCCCATGTCATTGGGCTAGGTCCAGACCCAGCTGGTCCCACCCTTGTCAAGCCCGCCAGGTGGAGGGTGCAGCCTCAGATCCCCTAGCCTGGTGCCATGGAAGTGGGGGGGCATGGCCTGAGGTCCCCCAGCCTGGTACTGGGGTGGGGGGGCATGGCCTGAGGTCCCCGGCCCAGCACCAGGGTGGGGGAAACACCTTGAGGTCTCCTGTCAAGTCCTGCTGGGTGGAGGGCACAGCCTGAGGCCCCCCAGCCTGGCACCAGAGCAGGGGGAACAGCTTGAGTTCCTCTGGCCTGGCACCAGGGCGGGGGGAGCAGCCTGAGGTTCCTCTGGCCCAGCACCTGGGTGGGGGTCGCACCTTGAGGTCCCTTGTTAAGCCCCCCAGCGTTGGGGGCACAGCCTCAGGTCCTGTGGCCTGGCACCAGGGCAGGGAGTGTGGCCTGAGGTCCCCCGTCAAGCTCTGCCAGGTTGGGGGTCACAGCCTCAGGTCTTCTGGCCTGGCATCAGGGCAGGGAGCATGGCCTGAGGTCCCCCATTAAGCTCTGCCAGGTTGGGGGGCACAGCCTGAGGTCTCCTGGCCTGGCACCAGGGTGGGGGCATGGCTTGAGGTCCCCTGTAAAGCCCCAGTGGGGGGGAGGCACAGCCTCAGATCTCTGCTGATTGCTCCTTAAGGCTCATTATGGGAACTCGGCCTCAGCTGTGGATGCAGACATCTTTGTGGTGGAGTGATGATCAATTTGCATATTCCCTCTTTATTATATGGAATATTTTGAGTTCTTTATTAACATCTCCAGGGATTAGCATTCCCTATTCCACCTCTGGGAAGTGCTATCCTAGGGATATGTAAACTCAGAGTAAGTCTGGAAGGGGAAGAAGACAGGTCAGACCCATGTCTATTAGGCACGGTCCCAAAAGGCCACTGTCTGTAAAGCCGTGGGTTGGTAATTGAAGTAGGTGCCCAAGGAAGGTACCAGGAGAGGTAAGAGACAGGGCTTTAGCATACAGGGCCAATATTGAGGATCCAGCCTCAGAGAGAGTGGCTTTTAGGGGGATGCACCTAGCCTGTGAGGCACATGACAGCAACCTCAGAGATTGTTATGAGTAGAAGCCTAGCCTGGGAACAAGTTACAGGAGACATCTGTGTTCATGCAAATCAAGCAGAAATTCTGAATCTCCTCTGAGCATGGAGGGTTGGGCGGGGGGATTGATGGTCAAGGGGATTTGATCTCCAGGAGCTCAGAGAACCAGGAGAGCTTCAAGTACCATCTAGCCTCAGTCCCTCTCCTGACAGGCTCCATGCCCTCTGCCCTCAGGATGGATTCCTGTCTGTAACATGAGGGACAAGGTCCCTTCTGTCCTGCTTCCTGCTTTTTCCTTTAGTGTCTTGTTTTGATTCTCACTCACCCTGTTTCAGAACTTGCTGCCAGCCACTAGGTTGTTACACACTCCCTAGTGCTGCTGAAAGTCACCGCTTATTGAATGCTTACAATGTAATATTAGGTCCTTCGCCAAATGCGCGACATAAATGACTTATATTTATTGTTTGCAGTAATCCTATAAGGTGGAAGGATCATTTAGGGAGGTGTTTGGGCCTAAATGATAGAACATCCCCTCACAGAGGCTTTAATAAATGTGGCTCATTTTTTCCACATAAAAGGTCCAGGGGAGCAGTTGTTAAAGTGATGCCACCTATGACTCCAGACTCTTTCTAGCTTCCCCCTCCATCTTTGGATTTTATCAATTGTCTTCATGTTTTGGCCTCGTGGTTTTAAAGTGGGTGCTGTCCTTGTAGGCATCCTGTTGCCATCTCGCTTTCTGTGGGACACGTGAGCCTCTTTATCCACAGAGCAGGGCTTTCGTAGAACCTTTTCAGCTTTTTGCTTTTGTCTCATTGACAAGAACTGTGGCCCATGATCTTTCCAGCTGGAAGGAAGCTGGGAGGTTGAGGATTTAGCTTTCTAGTTGCCATAGTCAAGGCAGGCAAGGTTGAACTGGGTTCAAAATGGGTCTTGGGTTAGCCAACCTCTGGAGGGCCTGCCTTGGTAGACATTATTTCCATAGTAGATGACAATGCAGTTCAGGAGGCTCAGGTCACTTGCTTGGGGATCACATAGCTGGTAAGTGCTGGGGGTGGATTCCAAGCTGCTCAGTCCGACCTAAAAGCCAATGTGGGTTCCATTCTAATTTTTTAAAATTTCAAAGTTCAGTTCAATTCAATCTGTTTTCTGAGCACCTACTACAGTAGTTCTCCATCATCTGCGGTTTCACTCTCTGTGGTTTCAGTTACCCATGGTCAACCATGGTCCAAGAACATCAAATGAAAAATTCCAGAAAGGAACAGTTCATGTTCTAAATTGTGTGCCATTCTGAGTAGCATGATGAAATTTTGCTCCATCCACCCAGGATATGAATCGTCCCTTTGTCAAGCATCCTTACCCCGTGCATGCTACCTGGGTCTGTTAGTCACTTAGTAGCTGCCTGGGTTAGCAGATCCACTGTCCTGGTATTGCAGTATTTGTGTTCAGGTAACCTTTATTTTCCTTAATAATGGTCCCAAAGCACTAGAGCAGTGATGCTGGCAATTCAGATATGCCAGAGAGAAGCCATAAAGTGCTTCCTTTGACTTCTTAAGGAAAGTTATTGACTAGTTAACAATCGTATGTTACGTTTGTTAAGATCTATGGTAAGAACGAATCTTCCCTCTGTGAAATTGTGAAGAAGGAAAAAGAAATTTATGCTACTTTTGCTGTCACATCTCAAACTGCAAAGTTATAGCCACAAGTGTGCGATAATTGCTTACTTAAGATGAGAAAGGCAGTAAATTTGTGGGCGTAAGACATGAACAGAAAAATGTCTCCTGATTGACAGCACCATGTTGCAGCAGAAATCATTGATTCTGTACAAAGATTTCAACAAGGGAGCCCCTGAAATGAGTGACACCAAGCCATTTATTACAAATAAGGAATGGTTATACAGATTCAAGAACAGATTTGGCCTTTTTTTTTTTTTTTTTTT
>PVJC01051174.1:0-11556 GCA_004026665.1 Murina feae | reverse complement strand
CTATGATTGGGAAGTCAATAAGCACATAAATTCAATCTTAATAACATTGAAAAGATTTGAGCAGCTAGACTTTCATTTTGGCCATTTTGATGTTACTCAGAGCCCAGGGTCCAGTTTTGCTCAAAATGATGGAGATGGCCAGAAGTACAAACTCTAGGGAAGAGGGGCATTATTTTGTATCTATCTCTAGATGACAGAAGAGACTGATGAACTCTCTCAGTCCCCTACCCGAATAGGACATTACTTAGTTTTCTGTGAGATTATTTCATCTTGAAAGTAAAAAAAAAAATTGGGTTATGCTTCTATACAGGAATCTTGTGATTATCTTCATTAGAACAAAATTTTGTATAAATCTTTTCACTGTTTGAAGTCAGACATTGAGTTTGATATGATTTAAAATGCCAGTGACTCTTAGATAATGTTGTACTGGCTTAAGAAGGCTTTGTTTCTAATATTAGTTGAATTTGGCTCAACTTAGTAAGATTATAGCCAAATAAATACTATTAACCAACAAAGCCAGTAATCATCAGGACCCAATGAGCACTGAGCCGCTAGGTACAGTAGCAGATAGAACAGAGGGGAACGGTGGAGGAACTACTGGGACTGCATTTTTAAACACTTGAGCTCTATTTATAGCTTATGGGTGCTGTGGTACCAATACAGATAGTTTATATTCTATTGCAATTTATTGGATTTCATTCCAGGAATGCTGATGGTAGCTCCCTAAATAGATTTCACTGCTCAGTAATGTGTCTTGAATTTCAGGTTGAAAAACACTAATTTAGGTGATACCAAGGATCAATCTTACTCCTTCAATGCTCTGTTAAATTGGAGCCTTGGCGCTGGGTGCAGCCCAGCCCAGTCATGGTCTAGTAGTTATTAATACCTAAAATCTATCAGCCATTCATCCTGATAAAAGAAGGCCCTTATTGTGAGAATATTTTGACCCTGGAATATACATGACAAAATGAGACATATAATTAGTGCTACATCTTTCTTTGTTCAAAAATCTCCATTTATTAGTTTGTTTTCTACTTTTAAAGTGATTAATATAAAAAGTGGTCAACTTGATTAAAACATAGGTGTATGCTAGTGGAGGTTCTAATAAAATAATCCAAGGACAAAAATAAGACCCCAAACCTGATCTAGAATTTCTGTATTTGTGAAGTGGTACTGAAAATCTTTACATTACACCATTATTATGAGAATAAATAAGATAATGAATGTATGTAAAATACTATATAATAAAGGCTAATATGCAAATTGTCCACTCGACTGGGAGTTCGACCAGGAGTTCAACCAGGGGGCAGACGGGCTGGCCAACTACCCCCAGCCCCTCTTCCTAGCCAGCCTGGCCCAATTGGCCCTGATCGAGGCAGGCTGGCTGGACCCCACTGGTGCATGAATTTGTGCACCCAGCTTCTAGTAGCTACATATATAGCCTGAGTCAATGGTTATTTATAAAGATAGCCACATCAGTTCTTCCCATCCCTGTATATATGCTGCTTTGTAACATGATTTGTCATTCCTTCCATTAATAGATGAAGTCTGTTCTCCCCCATTCATCCATTCAACCCACTTCCACTTGAGTCTGGGCTGGCTTTCAAACTTACTCTGACTGATAAAATGTGACTGAAGTGATGTTGCAGTGCTTATGCTTAGGCAGTAAGGGGCCTTGAGTTTTGTTCTTATCCTCTTTAAATTCCTTTACTTCCATGTGAAAAAAAGGTTTCTTGAGAGACCAGGTAGAGACAGAGGTCTAACTGACAGCATACACCAAGCATTAGACATGGGAGAGAAGTCATATTAGCTTATCCAACCAGTTGTTATAGACTTAATGTTGGTGTCTCCCCAAAATTCATATTAAATCCTAATGCCCAGTGTGATGGCATTTGAAAGTGGGACCTTTGGGAGGTGATTAGGTCATGGGGGTGGAGCCCTCATGGATGGGATTGGTGCCCTTATAAAAGAGGTCCCAGAGAGATCACTTGCTGTTTATACAATTTGGGAACAGTGAGAAAACAGCCAATCTATGAATCAGGAAGCAAACTCTTACCAGACACCATATTTGCTGGCATTTGATCTTGGACTTTTAGCCTTCAGAACTGTAAGAAGTACATGTTTGCTGTTCAAGTCACCCAACCTATGGAATTTTGTTATAGCAGCTCAAATGGCTGAGATACCAGTCACACCTGTATATTTCATGTGAGACAAGCAGAAGAAAAAAGTAGCTGCACCCAGCACAAACTGTTTTCTTATAGAGTAATTAGCAACACAAAATGGGTGTTATTTTAAGCTACTAATTATTACATAGAGATAGATGAGTGATTAAGATGATATATTATGTGTTCAATAAATGGGTGTAAACCTTTGCCTCTTCAGGGAAGGTAAGTTTAATTTTGAAGAACAGTTTCAAAGGTAATCCTTTTTGAGTACTGAGATTTATTTCTTAGGGTTAGGTGGACAACATTTTAGAATGTTATTTGGTTTATTATTGTTCTCACTCTCTGTTTATCTTATTTCAAGATCACTATACATATTGAACATTTAATGTCACATGTGCTCTAAGTATTTTATCCTCAGTTAATCCTTAATTTGATCATCAATCTTAATCCTCAGTTTTCTTCTCTAGAACAAAGCGATAATGGTAGGTAGGGGTGAGAAAACTGTGGCAGAGTCTAAGATGGGGTTCCTTACAGTAGTCATTTATTGTGGGGGTGCTTTCAGGAGAGAGGAGGGTGAGGGAGTTAAGGACAGGAGAACAGAAAAAACTTAGGCACAAAAGCGCTCTGGGATCGAATCAAATCTAGCAGTCTTTTTCACCATCCAATACACAGATGGGTGTTATATTTCAAATGCAGAATGGTGCAATAAAATCCCAAACTGGCCTAAGAAGTGTTGTGTCTCTTCCTTAGTGACACGGCGTACGAAGTGGACAACTTGCTCTTTAATTTGATGAGGATGGCTGAGCACGACTGAGATAACTGGACCCTTAAATTTTTACTGATGAGACAGACCCTTGAATCTCTGTCGGTTTATCTCTCATCTTCTGAAGCATCTGAGGCTTACTATGGCACCCAGAATGCTTGTCACTTCTTGCTAATCAGGTCTAAATTTATATGATATCATTAGGCCAGTAAATTAAGGTGATACTCTGTAGAATGTTCAGATGGTCTAGGTGCCTTCATTATAATAGGGAGCTAGAGGATTATAGCCCTGGATTAAGACTGTGAGTCAATATTTATGTCTAATGTGAATGCAAACCATGAGATAGACTTGGCCAGGCCTCCACTTACCACCTCATCTCCATGACGGCTCCTTCAAAGTGCCAGCTGAATGAAAGTATCCATGTACAACATTCTCAAAAGATGTGGGCATTCTCTTTTACCGGCGTGTCATTTACTGAGTAAATTTATACAATCCTTTGGGGAAGGATTGGGGAATTCCTACCACATAGACTTTCCATGGTATTTTATAATCCTTCCGAATATAGATACAGCCCCTTTTAGTGAGTGAATTCTGGGTGTGGGAATTGGCTCAGGTCTGCAAATCTGACATGGAATCACAATTTTGGGAGGACTGACTTCAGCCTTCTGCTCATCCATTCATGGTCTTTGGTTATACAAATTAAGGCTTATCCTTGTTGGCTGTTTGTTTATCTTTTCCCCAGGAATTCTATTTTTTGCCATATTCACTGATCCCTGTAAGTCAGGTCAGTCTGTCCTTGCTGCCCATTTTGGTAATTACTCATTTCTTTGTCTAAGGGTTAAGGGCCATCACTAATGTTAGAGAGAGAGGAAGAGAGAAATAGAGAGATAGAAACATCGGTGAGAGATAAACATCGATCGGCTGCCTCCTGCACATGCCCATTGGGGATTGAGCCCCCAACCAGGGGCTCTGCCCAGGAACTGAAATGGCAACCTCTAGGTTCACGGGTAGACTTATTATAAGGTTATTATTATATGTCTTATTATATGTCTTTTATGTAAGAGTGGAATGTGACTTTCAGTGATCAGAATGTAAAATTTTGAGCAGAACCCTATTTATTTTATCAGATGACATTTACCTAACCTCCCCAACTGGAATTCACTTTGACCTTCATTGTTGCCCAAATTATAAGTGAAAAATATCTCAAAATAATATTATTTTAATTTTAATTCTCTTATTATGAACATAGGCTCATGTTTTTAACATTTGCATTCCCCTCTCTATAAACCATTATTCATCGTTTGCTCATTTAAAAAATTAAGATGTTAGTCTTTTATTGATTTGTAGAAACTGTATATTGTGGGATTAGCTCTTTGCCTAATATGATAGAAATTAACTTTTCTAGATTGTCAATTGACTTTTGAAATTAAGATCATTCTTTTATCTTTCTTTCCCTTTCTCCTTCCCTCCCCCTTTTCTCTTTATCATCCTCCTTTTTTTTCTTCATAACACCTTTTCTAGTCTAAGCTATTGCAAAAATATTTTAGCCTTTTAACACTAATATCCTGGCTTTTATTCCTGTCTGTCAGATTTTTCTTTATACAACAGTTGGAATGATTGTTAAAAAGCAGACATGTGAGCCCTACCTGGGTAGCTCACTTGGTTAGAACATGGTCCCCATATGTCAAGGTTGCAGGTTTGATCTCTAGTCAGGACACATATAGAAATCAATCAATGAATGCATAGATAGGTGAAATAACAAATTAATGTTTTCTTTCTCTCCCTCTCTCCCTTCCTCTCTGTTTCATAGGCGAAATAACAAATTAATGTTTTCTTTCTCTCCCTCTCTCCCTTCCTCTCTGTTTCTAAAATCAATAAATAAAAAAGCACACGTGACTATTTCACACTACTGCTTCAAATGCTTCAAATGTTTTATTTTGTTGCTCTTAGGATAAGGTGCTACATTTGTGTTCAAGACTTCTCTATGTAGGCCCTTGCACACTTCTGCAACCTCATTTTCAGCCACTTCCTTTCTTTTTCTCTCCTGTGCACAGCTCCTGTCCCCTCAGAACCTTCCCATAAACTGTCACCTGTGCCTCTTAATGCCTCTGCACCTGTGCCTGGATAATTTATTTTCTTCGTGTCTTAGTTTAAATGACACTTTTGTAAGAACAGTTTTTCTGCCCATCAGATTAGGTTTTCTGTTATATGCCTTTATTGCATCCTGTAATAACCCTGGTAGTCCCTAACACAACTATGCTGTGTACATGATTAACCACTTGTTTTGTGTGTTCAGGAATTCTCCCTCTCTTTTCCTTTTTCTTTTGTATTTCCAGCACTTAACAAAAGGACTGGTACATAGTAGATGCTCAATAAATAATTGTTTTAAAAGCATCTGTTGAATGAAAGAATAATTGAGGTTTAAGAATGAGACAGTCCAAAAAGATAAAGTCTTAGGAACATGCTGATGAATTCATACTTTATGCTATCAAAAATGAGGAGCCAATGAAACATTTAATAATAGAGATCAGTTATGTTTGTTCTATTCTTTTCTCTCTTCTTACTGAATATTGATTTTCAATCAATAATTATTTCTTCAGTATTTTTATATGACCAGGAAAATATATATATATATATATATATATATATATATATATATATATATATATATATACAGATTAAGCAAGTAATTGTTAAAAGAGATTTACCATTTCTTCTCAATACTTTCTCCATCAAAAAATGTATTTTAGTGATCTGAGCCATATCACAGTATTTTATGAAATCAGTCAATATCATAGTATTAGGCAATCAGATTTTAATGGTAATGATATGCTTGGTGCTACTTTTGTGAAGAAAGGAAAACACTTATGTGAGTATGAAGCCTTGAAGAAAAAGTTCTACTTGTTGGCTTACTTTAAAAAAAAAAATCTAGAAATTTTTAGATAGTCAGAGGCCTGGTGCATGGATTCATGCACCAGTAGGGTCCCTCAGCCTAGCCTGCACCCTCACGCAACCGGGATCCCTGGTCTGGGGGTTGGGGAGGGATGTCAGACTGCAAGTTTTGGCAGGATTACTGCCGTCTGACATCCCCTGAGGGATGTAGTAGTGTGCAAATGGCAGGAGGCCAGGGAGGAGCCTGAGCCTGGGCTGGGCACCACGCTGCTCCCACTCATCCAGGCTCTGCTGCTGCCACTTGGTAGGGCTGCCGTGGAGGTGGGAGAGGCTCACACTGCAGCTGTGCTCACCAGCCGGAGTCTGGCGTCTGGCCCCTGGCCCCCTACTGTCAGCTGAATGGCGCTCCCGCTGTGGAAGCACACTGACCACCAGGAGGCAACTCCGGCATTGAGCATCTGTGCCCTGGTGGTCAGTGCACATCATAGCAACCGGTCGACCAGTTGACGGGTCGCTTAGGGTTTTGTATATAAAGATAATCTAATAATAAACATAATAGCAATAATAATAGACTAATAATAAGGGATATCTCTGTGCTTCTTTGCAGATGGCTCAATAATTTCTGTTTTAATAATATTAGGATGTACCTTTATTTATTTAATGTTCTTTATGTTCATATTGCTTATTCAAAATTAGGTAATTAATCCTAACACTAAACCCTGCAAGGCAGATAAGAATTATCTTTATTTTGCAGATTAAGTCAAGTGTATCATATTTCAAATGATTAATGCTTCGAAGTCCCCAATACCAAATGATCTATGTTCCTCTGGAAACATGTGGAAATCCAAATTTACATAGTAATTATGTGTTCAATTGTGCTGAGGAGCAAGTGGCAGGCCCAGATAATGTTGCCAAAAAAAGGACTGGTAATATACAAAATTGAGGAAAGCAATTTTTTTAATCCTTATTGAATATTATTATTCCTATGTAGTGATTCCCTCCTCAAAAGTCTTCCAAAGCTGAAAACAAAAGCAAAATTCAATACCACAAAAACGCTGGTAAATGCTATTTAATTTATGCAATCAATTCAATGGATGGTAGAATTTGCATCTTGAAAATGAAAAAGGAGCCACAGTCTATTTGGAGATAACAATGATGCACAGTCATCTCCTTATCACTTAATACAGAAATACTAGCATTGGGCTGCATTCTGATTACTATGAATACACCTTCTGCACGTAGAACAGTTGTGAGGAGACTTTGTGTTAAGAATGATTCCACATTATTAAGAAATAATTCCTTAGTTTTATACTGTAGAAGGACTCTGATAAATGTGCCATTTCTATTTTTGAAAAAGATAACACTTTTTCTTTTTTGTTCATGGTAGAGAAACAAGTCATAACTGTTAGTGAAAAAAAGAGGGCGAGGTCTATCATCCATCTATCACCTTCTCAATACTGGGCTGCATGTGTTCAGAAGAAAGACCATTCCCATGCAAAAATAGAAAAGGAGGGTGCTTGGTGGATGGTATTTTAGTTCAGTGAGAACAGTTCCTTCAACACTGCCTGATATTGTGCAGAAGTGCCAGAAATATCACTATTGAGAGATTTGGGGACTTCTATTTCTGATAACATGGTGTAAAAGATGTCTGCAGTAACCTTCTTATAAAGAACATCTACACTTCCTAGAAAAAATTTTAAAATTAATGCTTAGATAACCTAAAGGAAAATAAGGGGAATTACTGAAGAAATAACAAGAAGGCATGAATCAAGAGGGCAAGAGACAGAATTATTTTACTTTATTTTACTGACCTCTGAAAAGGGCATGACAAAATAGTCTTGGGATTTGTACAGGTGGGAGATTGACCCATAAAGCGATTCTCCACAACCTCTGTGGGTAAATAAGAAAGATTCTTGCCTCCTGCGGATTATGTAGGCATCCTTGCGTCTGCTTTGGCTCTGTGTGAAGAAGGAAGAAATGTGTTTCTTGAGAAGTCTCCATGTAGTCTGCCCTCAACTGATATTTTTGCCCAAATCCTTGCTATTAGAGATTGAAAAACCTTCAGCTAAAAGCTAAAGTTCCCCCAGGCTTTGGGTGTTCCTGGGCCCCAAGCAAAATCAAAGGCAAATCTCTCTGGAGGAAATAATTATAAACTCAATGAAGTCCCACAGATAAAATTCTTATGCATATGAACAGACAATAAAAACCATAAAACACGTGCAGAACCATGAACAAGGAACCATAAAAATATCAAACTACAGAATCAGACCAGCAAAAACTGTGGGTATTGGAATTTATCAAGTGCCAAATGTGATATGAAAATTTAATATTTTTAAAGAAGATGCAGGAGTCCTAGCCAGCTTGGCTTCCTGAATAGTGCGTCGGTCTGTGGACTGAAGAGTCCTGAGTTGGATTCTGGTCAAGAGCACATGCCAACGTTTGGGGTTCGATCCCCAGTAGGGGGCATGCAGGAGGCAGCTGATCAATGATTCTCTCTCATCATTGATGTTTCTATCTCTATCTCCCTCTCCCTTCCTCTCTGAAATCAATAAAAATATATTTTAAATAAATAAAGAAGATGCAGGATGCTATCAAAGTACCATAAAGGACAATAGTCCATCGAAAAGAACCAATGAGGTTTAAAATAAGAACAAGAAGGGCTTCTGGAAATGAAATATATAATCACTTGTGAGAAACCCAGCAGATTTGACATGATAAGAAAAGAAATACCAAACTGTAACACGCTCATGAAAACAGTGGTGCTAGCTGCAGGAGGGCATCCTTCTCTCTAGCTAGCTGGAATTACAAGATCTTTCCCTCAGTAGGAGCAAGAGGAGAGGGGCGAGGGTGAGAAGGGCAGAAAGTTGTTAATCCACCTTGCTCAGCCTGGTTTTCTGGTGATCGATTCCATGCAGACTCACTCTGCTGAGCCCTCTTACTCTTCTGGGTGGTCTTCTTGCCAAATTTAAAAGGCTGCAGGCCACTTTCTTTTCAGGTGGCCCACCTCAGGAATACATTTACACCTTGGGAACTTATCTCCACATCCTTTGGCCTGACAAACTTGGGGCCTTGAGGTCAAGCCAAGGTGGTCACTGCTCCCTTTTTCCTGCCATAGGAGCAACTGTGATATCTTGCTTGTTGGCTTTTCCAGGTGGAAGTCAGCCTCTGGTTTGCTATACCCAACTATAGTGATCGCACATTATCCTCTCTGACTAGTACTCTTAAAGCCCCTTTCATGGATTTGAAACAAGGGACAAGCACCTCCATGTCCTCTCAATTCTCTTTGGTGATGGTGGAAAGTAGATGTACTTTAAAAGAGTTCATTAGACAAATTCTTGTCACAAGTACTCTTTTATTCTACTTCATTGAATCTATATTAGTTATGAATTAGCAGTTTAAAACAGCAAACATTTATTATTGCACACAGTTCCTGAGGGTCAGGAATCGGTAGGCCGTTCTGGCTCAGAGTCTCTCATGAGGTGGCAATCAGGGCGTCAGCCAGGTTGCAGTCACCTGATGTTTGGCCAGGGCTGGAAGGTCTGCTTCCAAGATGGCTTACTCATGGGGTTGTTGATGAGAAGCTTCAGTTCCTCACTGGCTGTTAACAAAATACCTCTGTTTCTTGCCATGTGAGCTATTCATAGCATTGTTCATGACACAGCAGCTAACTTCCCCCAAAGCCCAAAATGAATGATGTGAGGGAAACCAAGACAAAACAGTGGTGTCCTGTCTAACCTCATCTTGGACGACATACTCTGATTTCTGTCATATTCTATTGGTGATATGGCACACTCCTGCACAATGTTTGAGGGGTACACAAGGCTGTGAATGCTGAGAGGTGGGTGTCATGGGGAGACATCTTGGATACTGGCAGCCACACAACCTGTTGTAAATATATCGTTTATTTGATGTGCCACTAAGAAAAACATGTTGACAATTACGATATACCATCAGGTGTGAGAAACGGTAAAGTGTGAAAGAAGTGAGTCTTAGAATTGATGGCGTGCAAAATAGCTTCCTGTAAGTAAGGATATTTTAAAAATAATAAAATTGATTATTTTCATTGAAAACTACATCTTGGTCTGGAATATTGTTTTGGAGTTTTCAATGATATTTTGGGCACTTCAATTGATAGCACCCATTTATCCCATCCTGCCCCCACCATCTTATCTTTTTTCTTGAACTATTCTTGTGTACTAATTTTCTGCTGCGTGCTTCTAGTTTAAATGCTAGTTATTTCTCTGTTTATTTCTTTAGTGTAAACCACTTTATTATTAAGTACCAACAGAGTGGCAACATTGAGCGGAACATCATGCAGATTATAGTAGGATACAGATACTGTTAAGTAGCTTTGTAATCTCATTTTATAGGGAAGATAAGTTACAGCAAGCATAATGAAAATATCTACTCACCTGGATCACAGAGAAAAATGCTTGATTTCAAATAAATAATTTGACAAACTTGTTCAAATATTTAAATTACATCTTTGAAGGTCTGATGAACTACACACTTTTTTTTCTACTTTAAAAAATATATTTTATTTTTATTGATTTTTTTACAGAGAGGAAGGGTGAGGGACAGAGAGTTAGAGACATCGATGAGAGAAACATTGATCAGCTGCCTCCTGCACACCCCCTACTGGGGCTGTGCTCGAAACCAAGGTACATGCCCTTGACCAGAATTGAACCTGGGACCCTTAAGTCCACAGGCCAATGCTCTAGCCACTGAGCCAAACCAGTTAGGGCTACACACTTTTTAATACAACTTATTTAGAAGTGTTTACTTAAGTAAATTCAGGTTGATAATAATTTCTGTTTTGGTATCATATAACTTGGTCATTTAAAACTACAAGATTTAAACATATTTACATTGGGTATTTAGAACTATTTTTCTTTTTTAAAAAAAATATATTTTATTGATTTTTTACAGAGAGGAAGGGAGAGGGATAGAGAGCTAGAAACATCGATGAGAGAGAAACATCGATCAGCTGCCTCCTGCACACTCCCCACCAGGGTTGTGTCTGCAACCAAGGTACATGCTCTTGACTGGAATTGAACCTGAGACCCTTGAGTCTGCTGGCCAACGCTCTATCCACTGAGCCAAACCGGTCAGGGCTAGAACTATTTTTCAAATGTTAGGATGATTTTTGTGGGGAAGGATGTGTGTCTATATAAAGCATGGATTCTGAATTTCAGTAAAGCTAGGTTGAATTAGTAGGTTCCACCAATTACTTGTGGTGTCATTGACCACAATATTAGCCTTTTTGAGCTTCAGCTACATTTTCCGTAAAAGAATAATAATATCACCCTTTCTGTTAAGAAGTAGGGAAGTTTAAATAAAATAAACTTATTCATGTAAGTAAAGTCCTAGCCTATTGCCTGGCACATAGTGGCTCCCAACAAATGGTGGTTATTATTATTACTAGAGGCCTGGTGCACGGACCCCTTGGGGGATGTCCAACTGCCAGCAGTCAAACATACCTCTCACAATCCAGGACTGCTGGCTCCTAACCGCTCACCTGCCTGCCTGCCTGATTGCTCCTAACTGCTTCTGCCTGCTAGCTTGATTGCCCCCTAATCACTCCCCTGCTGGCCTGACTGATGGCTAACTGCTCCCCTGCTGGCCCAATTGCCCCCAATTTCCCTCCCCTGCTGGCCTGATCTTGCCCCCAACTGTCCTTCACTGCTGATCTGTTTGCCCCCAACTGCGGTCCCCTGCTAGCCCAATCACTCCCAA
>PVJC01051173.1:0-10000 GCA_004026665.1 Murina feae | reverse complement strand
AATGAATGTTCTTGGTGTGATTCAGCTTCTGTGCGCCTACCCTGACTGTAGCTGATTGTTCTGATACACCTGGGGGGCTCCTTCTTGTCTCCTTCCCTCATCCTGGTGCCTCTTACCTGCTCTCATAGGGAACACCCGGTGACTAAAGCATTTCCAGAGACAAAGCTTTCTCATCCATCCTCTCCTCACAGCCACCTGTGGGTCAGGACCTCTGGGCTGGGCCGAATGGCCCTATCAGGGACCATCTCTTGCTACATACAGAGGCCTCCCTCAGACCCTAAGCCAATGCTTGGGCTCCCTTGTCCACCTCTCCTCTCTTCCCTTGGGATGGGGGTCCCTCTCCTTTGGGTATGCCGCATAGGAGGTTGAGGGGCTACCTGCGTCCCAGGAATGTTAACCTCCACACTCTCTGGTCAGGAGCTGGCCCTTGAATAAGGCTCACACATCTCTGTGCAAACATCCCTGCCCTTCCACCTGCCTTGCGGCCCCTCCAGCCTGCCTGACAGCTGAATTAGAGCTGAGTGCCCCACTGAATCCTCTGGCACCTGCCCTAGCTTCTCTAGCCCCAGGCAGCCAGTCAGCCAGTCAGCCAGGGTCTACATGGCCAGCGGTGTACTGACCCCTTTTTAGCTACACCCAAGTCTGGAATGTCTTCCAGCTGCCTCCCTTCATGATTCAGAAAACTTCCAAATCTCCTGTTCCCCGGGCTGGGTGTGGTCTGGAGCTTGCCTCCAGCGGCAGAAACACCAGTGATTGAATCTAAACACTAAGATTACACACTGGGCTTTGAAAAAGTGCTGCTCCTTCAGATGCGATGTCCCGGGACTGCATGACTCACTGTCATTGCCTTGGGCACACTGTGTTGTACACACAACCTGCCTGCAGGTATCCCAGAGCAGCATACCCCTCTGAGCAGTCACAGAGGTCACCCCCAGCTGGAGGGCCACAGGGAAGTCTGGGGGGGGGGGGCCCTGGCAGCTCTCATGGGCTGCAGAGACACTTCTCTCCCCATCTGCACCTAGGAAGTAGCATGGACAACAACCAGGGCTCACAGGGGACTGGGCTTCGTGATCACATGCTGGCCTCGCTGAACCATCTGCCCCACCCCACCTTCTCAGGGAGGTCAAGTTTAGGAGCCCATTTAAAATGTAACCTGACACCAGGAATCTGGAGCCCTTTTCCCCAAATCCTATCTCCTCACCACCAAGACCCACAGAGCCCTTGACCCTGTAGCCTACTGTAAAATGTTATTATGCTTATTGTTATTTTTCGTCTCTTCCTACCAGAATTTAACTCAACAAGAGCAGGCAGGGATTCTGGTCTGTTTTGTCCAGGATGTATTCCTAGCACCTAAAACAGTGTCGGCACTTCCCTGTCACTTCGTGGTTAGAATGTTGGCCTATACACTGAAGGATCCTAGGTTCGATTCCTGGTCAACAGCATATACCTGGGTTGCAGGTTCACTCCCTGCCCCTAGTAGGGTGCTGTGGGAGGCAACTAGTCGATGTCTCTCTCTCATATTAACATTTCTCTCTCTCTCTCTCTTCCTCTCCCTCCTTCCCTTCAACTCTCTCTGAAAAGCAATGGAAAAAAATATCCTCAGGTGAGGATGAACAACAACAAAAACTAAAACACTGTCGGCACACAGTAGGTCCTCAATAAATATTTGTTAAGTGAATGAATGATTCACCCTTAAATGTCTGTGATAGTTTTAACATAGACTCACTAATCCTGTGCTGCGGTTCCCTTCAAAAGTGGAGCTAATTCCCTCCTCAGAGTGACTGGTGCCCTTCTACTGAATAGAATGTGACTTTGATAAAAAAGAACAGCTTTGCCCTGGCTCTCTCATGGATCAGTCACTCTGGGGAACTCAGTGGCCTTGTTGTGAGGACATTCATGAAGTCCAGGATGCCCATGTGGGAGGAAGTGAGGCCTCTACCACCAATAGCACCAACCCGCTAGCCTCGTGGGTGAGCATCTTGGAAGCAGGCCCTCTCACGCTGTGAGAGACTCCAATCCAGAACTCAGCTAAAGCAGATCCTAATCCCTAGCCCATAGCTATTGTGAGGATAACAAATATTTATCATGGTACTATCTACTGTTTGGGGAATAATTTGTTATGCAGTAATAAAGAACTAATATAATTTTAAGGTCATCTAGCACATGTACAATATGACTTGCTTTATAAAGATTCAATACGCCCCCAACTTTGTAATAAAGCAATGCCCTATACAGTGAGGCACAGCTGCTTATATGTAAACTAGAGGCCCAGTGCACAAAAGTTGTGCACCTGGAGGGGGGTGGTCCCCCACCCTGGCCTGTGTTCTCTTGCAGTCCAGGAGTCCTCGGGAGATGTCTGACTGACAGCTTAGGCCTATTCCCAGTTGGACATCAATAACACTGCCTTGGAGGCGGGAAAGGCTCTGCCACCGCCATTGTGCTTGCCAGCCGTGAGCCTGGCTTTTGGCTGAGCAGCGCTCCCTGTGGGAGCACACTGACCACCAGGGGGCAGCTCCTGCTTCGAATGTCTGCCTCCTTGGTCAGTGCACATCATAGTGACCAGTCATTCTGCCATTCAGTCAATTTGCATATTACCCTTTTATTATATAGGATTGTTATATAGGATAGAGGCTGTGTAGGTTTAGTGGTGAGAGAATGGGCCAGGGGGCATAAAATATAAAAAATTGTCAGATAGTCCCCATTCTGGCACTTATCATGGGAATATCATTTTGAGACATGAGACCCTGGAAGGTGCATGTGTCCATGGGGAAAATGGTACAAAGACTTGAGCCCTATCCAGTGGCACAATCACTTGGTGAAATGCTTATTGGCTGATTCAAGTACCCATTGGTGGTTTAGGTTCCATGGCTGATTACGATTCATACCTGAGGCTGAAAACCAGTGGTCTGTGCAATACTGGGAACCTGTACAGGAAGCTCAGAAACTCTGAAAAGAAATGAGAATTAAAAATAAAATACAGCCCTAACCGGTTTGGCTTAGCGGATAGAGTGTCGGCTTGTGGACTCAAGGGTCCCACGTTCGATTCCAGCCAAGGGCATGTACCTTTGTTGTGGGCACATCCCCAGTGGGGAATGTGCAGGAGGCAGCTGATCAATATTTCTCTCTCATCGATGTTTCTAACTCTCTATCCCTCTCCCTCCTTCTCTGTAAAAAAATCAATAAAATATATATTAAAAAAATACAATTAATATGTCTTTACACATTGGGTCTCTGGATGGTCTGCCTCAAAACAAGAAAAGTCCTATTGGGACGGTATCCACAGATTACCTGAAAGATGGGGGAAATGTGTAGCTAGCGATGGACATTACTTTGAATAAAGCACTTTTGATGTTTCTCTTAAAATTATTGTGTTTTCCTTGATTACAAAGTCCTCATTTGGCAGCCAATCTGCATTTTTAACTGGTTAATAATCAATCTGCATTTTTAACTGGTCAACAGTAATTCAAAGTAACGTCCATCGCTAGTTACACAGCAATGATGGTGACAGGCACTCGTGGTTCGGAGACGAAAGCTTAATTTGGTTGGTTATTTCTGTGGCTTTGCCTATAATAGCGTTTGTACCTGGACCAGCCCGACTAGGCCGAGAATCAATGCCTTGAAATCACCGGAGGCTCTAGTGCGTGTCCTTACCATGGTTCCTGTCGGTCTGGCCAGAGGCAGTTTTCGGGAGAACATTTCAATGGGTCACCAGGGCTTTCTGTGGAGACAGCTTCTCTGTAACAGGCAGAATGGGATTCTCTGATGAGAAAAGCTGGGCTGCAGGAGACACAGTCAGGCCTCCATTCTAAAAGGCAGTGGGCCCGGGAACAGTTTGCTCCCTTTGTTGAAAGCAAATGCAAAGGAGGCTACTCTCCTTTTCTTTTGTTTTTTTAATAACTTTTTTCTTTATTGATTAAGGTATTACATAGGTATCCTTATCCTCCTCTTGCCTCCCCCGCCCCTCATGCCCTCACCCACCTGGTGTCTGTCCATTGGTTATGCTTATACAAGTCCTTTGGTTGATCTCTCCCCCTAACCCCCACCCACCTCTACCTTCCCTCCGAGGTTTGATGGTCTGATCAATGCTTCTCTGACTCTGGATCTGCTTTTGTTCATCAGTCTATGTTGTTCGTTATATTCCACAAATGAGTGAGATTCTGTGATATTTATCTCTCTCTGACTGGCTTATTTCGCTTAGCATAATGTCTGCAGTTCCGCCACTCTCCTTTTCAGGTGAGGTGGGACAGTAGACAGTGGGGAGGTCCACAGGCCTGGGCTCAAATGCCGACTCTGCCAATGTGGTATTTGGACAAGCCCTCTTATGTCCCTTGGGCCTTGGTGTGGAGTAGGGTGATAGAACTAGAGTTATCAGGCATTTGCATAAAATAATTTGTGGGTGTACCTGTCACATAGAAGATGCTCAAAGATGATAACATCAGAATGCATTTCACTAATCGAGTCTGCATGGACCAAAAAGGATCCAACACTTTGGGGACGTCTTAGCCTTAGAATCTGTGGGGTATAGGATGTCAGATCTCATAGAACGCTCCAGACATCGACTTGGCAGCGGTCTGGGGTTCTCCCTTCAATACTGGTCCTTCCACTCAACCCAGAGCTTTGGCAATGTTGTCAGGTCTGCAATTCCTGGGGGTGAAGCCAGGGGGAGGGAGGCCAGGCTAGGAGGGGGCGGGGAAGAACAGTCTGTTTTAGTCTGTGTTGCATTCAAAGCTCATTTTGTTGGCTCGATGGGAGTTATCGGACCCTTTTCTGTCAGCCATTCAGCCAATGTTAACTGAGCACCAGTGCTGTGACTGAGTGATCCTCTCGTCCTCAGCACACATGCTCCCACATCCTGCTGCTGCCGTCTTAGGAAGGTCGCTGTAACGAAGAGGAAGGGCAGTGTGTGGTAGCTCTGCCATCAGGCAAAGGTGGTGGGAGTCTAGCTGAATAGACTAGACTCAAGACTTTGAGACTTTAAAAAATTCTGGCCAAGGTGGGCCAGAACTTCCCAAGGGATTAGAAAACCGCAATTGTGTGTGTGTGTGAATGTTTCTCCGTCCTCTGATAGAAGAAATCCTTCCATTCAGCCCACTATGTTCCGGCTGCCTTCCTACAAACATGAGGCTCCGGGGACCCTGGAGAGGTGTGATCCTACCACGGAGACCGCAATCAGAGACTCCAGGGGTAGGATCTGGGAGGCAAGGGGCAAAGGGAAGATAAATACAGGCACAGGCGAGGGGGAGTTGGTGCCTTCCTGCCTGGCTTGGTTATTATTACAGCTTCAGAAGGAGGAATGTGTAAGCCCTTCTTTACGGCAGAAACCGCGCCTGCCCCACTTCCCGCCTCTCTTCCTTCCTGTTCAGCATCCCTCTCCCTTCATTCTCCACCAGCGCAAGACACATTCCAACTGCCAGCAGCCCGTGCTGTGCTCAGTATGCGAGGAAAGTGGTCTAATCCCCGCGGGTGACTGGTTTCATGAAGGCCCAGGACATAAGTTGGTTCCTGGTACATGTGGAGAAATGGAAAGAACATCCGAGTCGAATGAATGAATTGCCCACGGCCAGACATGGGAATGCTCCTGCTTTGCTGTATTCTCTCTTAGCCAGGGAAAGAGGCAGCAAGGAGGAGCATGCTGGGTGTTTAGTGTTGTTCAGTCGCTTCCCTGCAGAACAAAAGCCATGGATTATGGTGCACAGAGTTAAGGAAAAGGTATTGCGTATCTTTTTATATGTTGACTATCTTTTTATATATTGACTTCCGACTGGGTTAAAATGGCAGTTTAATTTATGTTGCCTTTGTTGTTTTGGCAACTTAATCAGACCTGCTGTCTCGCTGCACCAGGCCCTGAAAAGCAAGCTTCTCTGAGACTTGGAAAGCCGCGTCCTGCGGTCACACTGTGATCATTCTATGACACCAGCCCTGGGAAGGAAAGGAATTGGGGGCCTAGTTAGGTGCAGTATTACTAAGATGGTGTCTTGAATATTATTCATCGATGACTTCACACAATCAAGGGGAATGGCTGTGGCAAACAATACAGTATGCCCTGTGACATCCTCCCTACCTCACCGCCCCCCCATCCCTGCACCCAAAAAAGCCTGGAATTTGCCTGTTTTTAAATTTCTGCATATCCACTAGCTCTCCTGCGATCATTTTTTAAAGTCTCAAGGTATGACTTTTTTAGCGGTCTGATGTACTGTAGAACCATAGCTTATGTGTAAATACGTTTTTTAAGGTTTCCTTCACTTCCTCGTGAAACGTAGGTTGAGTGTTTACTGCACGCAGGTCTTGCTATTGGTGCAAGAGACACAAAGTTACTTACATCAATCTGGGTGACTTACTTCCCCTCTTCTTCAGCCAGTCGGCCTCCTGGTAACACCAGCACCTTGATATTCAGGCAGAGATACTGAGGCAGAAACGGCCCCTGGACACCCTAAGGATCCATTTATCAACCTGTCAGCCTCCCCGATGGGTCCAGCAAAAGCCTGGGCTGCCTTCTTACTGTCCAGCCCAGTGTGGGTCATGTGACCACATGGAACCACGTGCGCAGTCTCTGTGGCTGAGGGTAGTGGGCTCTGCTTGGCCAGCCTGGTTAAACAGGGACTCGTATAGGTGAAGGGTCCGTTTCTCACAACCACATGGTTTCTCAAAAGGATCGTTCCCCCAAAACAAGACAGGTAGGATCCCCAGGGAAGAAGCAGTCGGGCTGCTCTACAGCTCAGGCCTCCCTCATGAGTGCCAGGCCTGGACTATCCAATTGCTTCTCTAACATCCCCACTTGGATATCTCCAAGTTACCATACTGACAACCGGCTGTTGGGTAGCATGCGTGCAAAAGGACCCACCCTTCCCTGCCAAGGTGCCCACTCCCTGGTGTGCCTCCTCTTGGCAAAGCGAATCCCAACTTACCCAACAGGCCACACCAGGACCTGCGCACAGATGCACAGGCTCCAGAACCCCGCCCCTCCAGGGCCCAGTGGTCAGTGGGTCTAAAATATTGCTGGTCTCTGTCCCTATTCACTAGCCTTACTGACACCTTTTTGCTTCACATGATCGGCATCTTATCCAGATGACTACAATGCTCTCCTAACTGGCTTTCCTGTCTCGAATTTCCCCGCCTTTCCATTCTAGGTAGATTGGTCCAGAACTTAAATCTGGCCGTTTCACTGGCCTGTCTTAAATCACTTCCAGGGCCTTGAGAATAAAGTGCAAGCTTTTAAAAGTTGGCACACAATGCTTTATCTTTCATGCAAACCCCCTCACCTGGTTTGTGCTACTTCTCCAGCTCTCAGCCTCCGCACTACACTGATAACGCTGTGATGTCTGCTTGCTTGCCTGCCTCTCTTCCTGAGCTGGACGCTCCAAGAGCCTGGATATTCTTTGGCTCACGCAGCACCCATTCTAAACCCCTCATAGCTTGCTTTCTTGTTTGAGCTGGAAAGCTAAACATTGCATGTGGAAGACTCCCTCACAGCTGGGATATAGAAATGTGATGTAAGTTCCATCAAGCAGATACACCTGTGTGAGACTTCAAATAGGAGCGAACAACGAAGGCTGGGTCATCTGGCATGCTGGGTGGTGACATCTGTTTCCTCTGGGGCAGGTACAGTTGAGTTTCTGGGGTCCAGCCCCTGGCGCAGGGTGGCTGTGATGATGGGTTCCCATCAGAACATTGCCTTGGTGCGATTGGTCCTTTTTCTTAGTCTGCATAAGTTCCAAGCTGCATTGGACTGCAAGCCTGGCTCTGGCCCTTCCCAGGATTCTGCAAGCTACCAATTTTCTATAGTAAAACTCTTTGCTTAAACTAGAGGGGATGCTGTTGTCTGCAAGGGAGCACCTGATTGATACAGATGTTAATAAAAAATGCATTAGACATCTCTTTGTGTCTGCAGTGCCAGCGCAATGCCTGGCTCATGAGAGATGCCACAGGGATGTTTGTTTGAATGGATACCTTTTCTCTGTAGCATAGCATGAGGGAGGCACACATGAGAACAAGTATTTCCAGGCAATAGGTTACAATAGTGTTATGGAGTTGTACAGTAATAGAGTACAAAGGTTATGGAAATGCAAATATGGATGCATGAGGGGCATCCCAGGAAAGGTAACATTTGAGATGGGCCTTCGCAAATGAGGAGCAATTCACTAGCCAGACAAGGAGTTAAAGGTCATTCCAGGCAGGAGAATGGTATATGCAGAAGCAGAAGCATATGAGAGGGTAGAACATATTTAGGGAATGCGTGTGGCTGCACAGGACATCACCCTCCAATTAGGAGATAAAGATGGAAAGGGAAGGGGTGCCAGGGTTTGAATAAAGGTCAGTGTTTCTGGTACTTTCCAGATACCAGATACTGTACGATGTCACTTATATGTATTATTCCATTTAATCCTCCCTGTTGTTGTTATTCTCATTTTATAGGTTAAGCGACTTGCCCGAAGTCATAGAGTTGCAGGTGGCGGAGCTCTATTCAAATTGAGATCTTTCTGGCTAACATGCTACAGAGTTTAGACTTTACCCTCAAATGAACAACAATGAATGAAGGTTAGACCATAGTCTGACTAGATTGCCAATGCCAATGGATTAGAGCTTTACTAAAAGGACCAGCTAGGAGTCCAGAGGAGAACAGCTCAACCAGTTCAGAGCAGTAAGAATGGAAGTGATTGAATACATGTGAGAAATATTTTAGAGGCTCAATAAACCGCACTTGGAGGCCAGTCCCACGCTGCACAGTAAGGAGACAAAATGAGTCAAGTGTGAGGCCAAGATGTGGGCTTGGACAGCTGGCTGGATTGGCACCATTAATGAAAATAGGAAACACACACACACACACACACACACACACACACAACCAGGAGAAGAAGCTGGTATATGCAAACGCAGAAGCATATGAGAAGGTAGAACATACTTAGGGAATGTGTGTGGCTGCACAGAAGGAGCTGGTGTAGGGTTAAGTCATAATTTTGTTTTTAGATGGGTTAAGATTTGATTTCTAAAGAACAATAGCTTGGAGATCAAGATAGCCATTTGCCCGAATCTATAGTCCCCATGACCCTGGAGCGAAGCCTGGTGCCCTGGGCGTCTTGGCAGCGGTTCAAGCATGCCTGGAATCTGGCTCAGCATCGTGGCGATGAGCACAGAGCCTTGCGTTGGTGCATATTTAACATTGCTCGTCGGGCTGTGGAGCTGCAGAGAAGAAAGGCTGTGACTGGGGATGGCCAGCATCCACGCCATTCAGTAATTCAGCACACAGCTTGTCTTCGCTGCCGGGTTTCCAACACGAGCAGCATTTTTAAAAGTCAAACCCAATTTCCTTGCTAAGTCATGCCTGGGTGAGCTGGCGAATTGCCAAAGGACAAGAGAAAACGCCCGTCCTCTTCGGAAGGCGGCCCTGAGAGATTCGGGTACTGAACCATAAAGCTGTCAGTCTGGCCTCCGCAGTGCAGGCACGTGACTCATCTGCACATGTCACTTCCTTCGGCATACCCCAGCCTGCAGGCCCCAGCTCCAAATCCTGTGGGCAAATAAAGCTGCCCAGCACAACCTCCTACAATCAGATCCAGGCTTTCTTGCAGGGAGGGTCTGGCCTCCCTTCCCTCATCTTTACCCTGCTCTGGACCCGGCCAGCCAGCATGGAGCTCGCCTAAGGAGGGATATCTCCTCCAGGAGGCCCCAGGCATGGCCTTTTGTGCAGCTGGGCAAGGGAGATGCTGGAGCGGCCAAATCAGCTTTCTCAGCACACTGCTCCTCAGCTGGCCAGGGGTGGGCCCTGTGTGTGGCTATCTGTCTCCCTGAGCCTCGCTGGCCTTGCTACTGTGCCTCCTTAATTAGCCCTGAAGCCCCGTTCTCCCCAGACTTGGGGATCCATGACTAAGCAGGGGACTGGTAAGGAGACCCCGATAGGGCTCACATGGCCCTGCCCAAGGTATGTTATTGATGGTTGTTGCCTGGCTAACTGTCCGATTAGAGCTGGAGTCAAGCTTTCATGCCCTTTCTTTCTTCCTTTCTT
>PVJC01051172.1:0-11475 GCA_004026665.1 Murina feae | reverse complement strand
GAGGAGGCTTCAGTTAGTTAGAAGGCCGCCTTAAAGGAACAGTGTATCAATTATAGAAGATAACCCCAGGCCTTCAAGGAACAGTATCAATTATAGGAGAAAAAACTCCAGAAACCTGCATCCAGCCGGCCTTGCTGGGACATTGGGTCAATGGGAGCTGTGGGCAGCCTTAAAGCCCCTCACCCAGGCTGGTCAGGCACGCCAGCAGGTGGGCATCCCCCGAGGGTTCCCAGACTGCGAGAGGGCACAGGCCGGGCTGAGGGACCTCCCGAGTGCACAGAGCAGCTGCAGGGCGGGACAGCGCAGGACCCAGGACCCGTGATGGGAAAGAGGCGGCAGGGTTGGAGGGCACTGGAAAGCGGGTAAGAGGCGGCAGGGGGGGTCTCGGCCTGCTTGGTGGCTGCCCAGGCCCTTTGCGAGGCACCGGGGAGCGGGAAAGCAAGGCTGCAGGGGCCGGGGTCCTGCTTGGCAGCTCCCCAGACCCCTTGGCGGCACCGGGAAGTGGGAAAGGAACGCAGCAGGGGACGGGTGAGTGGGAAAGAGTTGGCGGCCTGCTTGGTGGCTTCCCAGGTCCCTTCCAAGGATCAGGGAGCAGGAAAAGGCTGGCCTGACCATGAGGCGGGGTTTTCCCTGCTTTCTGATGGCTGGAGGAAGATGGGCAGTAGGCAAGCTTGGGAGGCAGGCCGCACCCAGCCCTGGCCATGCTCAAAAAAGAGAACAACATGCTGGGGAGGGCAAGAGTCTGAGAGATCAACATAGAGGGGGTGCCTGCTCCAAGCCTCCACGGTGTGCCTGGGGGCAGGCCCCCAGCAGGTATACACACACAGGAGGACTGCTCCGAGCCTCAGATGCGGCTGGGGGTAGGTCCCCAGTGGTGACACACACACACATACACACACACACACAAAAGGCGCCTGGCAGACTGGAGCCATCATAGGACATCACTGAGGGGTCCCAGACTGTGAGAGGGCACAGGCCGGGCTGAGGGACTCCCTGCACCCCGAGTGCACAAATTTTTGTGCACCTGGCCCCTAGTATATTTATAAGAGCAGCACTGAAGTATTTGCTAAGTTCAACATCAGAGTCAGTTTCTACTAATGGCTTTCCTCCTGGTTATGATCACATTTCCTGTTTGTTTCATTGCGTGTTTCAGAATTTTGTGTTGGAAATTAGAATTTTATTTTATTTTATTAATATATTTTATTGATTTTTGCAGAGAGGAAGGGAGAGGGATAGAGAGTTAGAAACATTGATGAGAGAGAAACATTGATCAGCTGCCTCCTGCACACCCGCCACTGGGGATGTGCCTGAAACCAAGGCACATGCCGTCGACCAGAATCAAACCTGGGGCCCTTCAGTCCGCAGGCCGACGCCCCACCCACTGCGCCAAACCAGTCAGGGCAGAAATTAGAATTTTAAATAAAATATTGTAGCAAGCCTGGATTCTAATATATTGATACTAGAGGCTCAGTGCACAGATTTGTGCATCAGTGGAGTCCCACAGCCTGGCCTGAGCCCTCTCGCAATCTGGGAGCCCTCAGGGGATGTCAGACTGCTGGTTTCAGTCTGATCCCTGGGCCAGAACTGGCAGCCTGACATCCCCCGAGGAATGTAGTGGTGTGCAAAGTGGCAGGTGGCCAGGGAGGAGCCTAAGCCCGGGCTGGGCACTGTGCTGCTCCTGCTCATCCCAGCCCACCACAGCAGCTTGGTAGCACTGCCATGGAGGTGGAGGCAGGAGAGGCTCGTGAGCCCCAGCTGCGCTCACCAGCCCTGAACCTGGCATCTGTCAGTCACCTGAGCAGTGCTTCTGCTGTGGGAGCACACTGACCACCAGAGGGCAACTCCTGCATTCAGCATCTGCCCCCTGGTGGTCAGTGCATGTCATAGTGACCAGTCAAACCATCAACCAGCCACTTAGGGTTTTATATACTATTTAAGAGAGAATATGCTAATTGACCACCATGCCCTCACAAGATGGCGGCACCCACAGCCAATAAAGAGGGAATATGCTAATTGACTGCCACATCCTCAAAGGTGGTGCCCACAGCCATAAGATGGTGGCACCCAGTCCCCTCAGCCCCGCTAGGGTGGCAGGAACGTGGCGTGGCCGCACCTGCCCTCAGGTGGGTCCAGCTGCTCTACTTGCCTGCCTCCAGAGTCCCCCAGTCCCCTAGCTACTCAGGGCTGGCCTGAGGCACAGGCAAGCCTTAGATGGCAACTGCCCAGCCGCCCAGGGCCACATGAGGCTCAGGTAACCAGGACCAGCCAAGACTTGTGCTGCTGGCAATGGCAGAGCAGAGGTGTGATGGGGGTGTCTCCTTCCCCTGATCGCCAGGTTGTCTCCCACCCCTGAGGGCTCCCGGACTGTGAGAGGGGGAAGGCCAGGCTGAAGGATGCCCCTTTCCAGTGCATGAATTTTCATGCCCTGGGCCTCTAGTATCTAGATAAGCAACTTGGTGTTGTTTTAAGAACTTGTAATGTGTACCTGTTAATGTCCCTGCTCAGTCTTTGTTTCTTTGGTGTGTTTTTTTCTTTAATCCTTTTGTTTTTTATTTCATTTAGACTCCATCTCTGTGCATCCTAATTGGTTAGCCAACAATTGGTTCAAGTTTGTTTTCAAACACTTCTGGCCATAAAGCTTTCACTCTCTGTCAGTGGAGCTGGGTGTGGATTGGACAATACATCCAAAATTCAGGCATTTCCAAGTCTGCTTCAACTTTTACTTTCTAACGGACTCCTTTGAGCTTCACACATACAGGCTCACCTCATCTCAGTCCGCCTGGGTGCACAGAGAGTTTGTTTAATACTTCTTTGGGGCTCTCATTTCCAGTGTCTCTCTATACATTTCTGGCTCATTTGCCACTCACTCTGACCAGACCACACCTTAGTCTTGAAGAGCTATGGATTTTTCCTGTTTGTTTCCTACCAGGTTTGCTACTTACATTGACAATGACTCTGGGCATGGACTTTTGCTCTCTGCTCCCAATCAAATCAGTGCCCTCCAGCTGTGAAGCTGCTGGTTTTTACAGCCAGCTCTGTTCTGGAAAACTACATTTCTCACCAACTGAGCTGGAGGGCATGGGAGCCGCCCCAGGCAAGAAGGCTGCAAACTCCCACTGTTCTTACTCAGAGTGCTGGTAGTGTTTCAAGAATACAAGCTACTTAATTTGGTGTTTACCTTTAGTTAATTTCCAGAGCCCTTAAGTGATTATTATTTTTTGACAATGTTGTCCAGTTTTATATTTATTTTTGGACAAAAAAGTTTTTAATTTCTTCACTCCACCATGGTTGAAAGTCCTGCCTCAAAAAAATATTTTTACTATAATTTTTGGTTAAATCAATATTCATCATTTATACTAATAAGAGGGTAATATGCTAATTAGACTGGGTCAACCAGACATCTTCCAGATGTCTGACTTCCTTCTGGACAAAGCCATGGTGGCAGGGGACAAGGCAGAGGCAATTAGGGGTGATCAGGCCGGCGGGGCTGGGCATTTGGGGGTAATCAGGCTGGCAGGGGAGTGGTTAGGGGGTGATCAGTCTGGCAGGCAGAGGTGGTTAGGGGCGATCAGCAGGCAGGTAGGCGAGCGGTTAGGAGCCAGTGGTCCCAGATTGCGAGAGAGAAGTCTGACTGATGGACATCCCCCAAGGTGTCCCAGATTGGAGAGGGTTCAGGCAGGGCTGAGGGATACCACCCCCGTGCACAAATTTCATGCACTGGGCCTCTAGTACATACTATAGTTCCATAAATGATTTTATCTCTGAAGTAGATAGTAAACTATGCTTATTTTATTGTTCACTTTAGTTTTTTCTGAAGTTAAAAATAGTTAATTATTTCATTTGCCTAGATTAAACCTTCCCAGGCCATCATCTCAACAGAGTTTCACTATAATCAAACATATCAAATAAACTATCATTTTTTTTTTCTCTGAAGATATTCTTCTTAGAGTCCTCCATTCTTCTATTCCAATCTTGACTATTTTTCTTTGGGTCTGTTGTACAGCTATTATTATTTCCTTTGTCTCTTCTGAGAACTTTCTTTATCTCTTTTGACTGGGTTAGGCACACTATTTTCTGGGTAAAATGTTCTTGTCTTAGAGGCCATGTAAAATAGTGACCTAAAACATGGCTCTGTAGTTAGACTTCCTGATAGCAGATTCCAGCTTTACATATTAGTGTTGCTACCTTGGAGACAATGCCTATATTTATTTCAATATTCCCATCTGTAAAATGGTGGTGAAAATACATTCAGTTGTCCTGAAGATCAAATGAGCAAATATATGAATATTAACTACTATCAACTTGGAGCAGGTTTTGGTGGAGCATGTGGAGTTTGGGGAGAAATGTGTAGGAGTATAATTTTTGAGACTTTGCATAGCTGGTAATTCTACTAACACTTGGTTATCTGATTGGGTATAGGTTGAATATTATGTGTTCTCAGACTGTTAAAGGTATTGTGCTTTGTAGCTTAGAGCATTGCTGTTGTTAAGTCTGATACATTCTGATTGTCATCCTTTTGTGTTATTTGGGGGTTTTTATAGAAGTTTTTAGAATACTTTATTCTTGGTGTTTCAAAATTTCACTGATGTGCCTTGGAATATTCCTTTATTAATTGTGCTGGCTACTTCATTGACCCATTACTTCAAGATTTTATTTTATTTTTGTGTGTGTGTGTGTGTTCTTTGATAATTGCCTCCTCATTTCTCTTTTTCTGTTCAGGCTTCCTGCAACTTGTATTAATTACACATTCAAGCCAGGGATTGAGCCCTAATCAGATTATTTTTTTACTCCTATTGTCTTAGTGAAAAACAAATTTCTCATTCTGGAAGAGTTTTCTTCTAATCTTTCTATTGAATTATTCTTTGATTTCTACTATCATGTTTTTCATCTACAAAAGCTCTTTTTAAATTTTATTATTTTTATTTTATACAACTTGGTTTTGTTTCATGGATGTAATAATCTCTTATCTTTCTGATGATGTAAATACTTTTATTTTCTCCTGCTCTATGACTTATCTGTATTTTCTTTCTTTCTTTCTTTCTTTCTTTCTTTCTTTCTTTCTTTCTTTCTTTCTTTCCTTTCCTTTCCTTTCCTTTCCTTTCCTTTCCTTTCCTTTCCTTTCCTTTCCTTTCCTTTCCTTTCCTTTCCTTTCCTTTCCTTTCCTTTCCTTTCCTTTCCTTTCCTTTCCTTTCCTTTCCTTTCCTTTCCTTTTCTGTTCTTTTGTTGTTGTTGTTGTTGTTGGCTTTGTACTTGGCCTCTCAAAGCGAAGGCCTTCTCAACTATTTGGTGATACTGAGCTTTTTTTTTCATACAACAGTGAGGCACAAACATTTCAAAGAAGATAAGACTTGCTGACTGGATAGCAAGAAGACTTTTTTTTATCACGTGATCCCCAAATAGCAACATAGGTCTTCGTTTTTGAGGCTGATCAGTGTCACAATAGTTAGCTTAACTAGGATATGCTAGGTGAGGTGAAGTAATAATTAAACTTAAAAAAAATTTTCAATGGCTTAACACAAAAAATATTTACCATTCCTCTTATGTATCCAATGATATTTGGTAGTGAGCCTGGCTCCAGGTATAAAATTAGTCCAAATCATCTTTTGACAACACTATTTAGTTGTAATACTCCAAGTGTTTGTCACAGTAGGAAAAAAGAAAGCAGGGAAATTTTTGAATTGCCCGTTGATTGCTTCCATTCAGAAGTAATACACATGACTTCTTCTCATATGTCATTGACTAAAGCAAGTCACATGTTCACTAACCTCAAGAGAAGGCCAGTCCTCCCAAGTGTCCAGAAGGAAGAGAATCAGCAATACTTAAGAACAGCATTAATGTTTATCACAGTAACTGAGTCGTCCCCTTCGCAATCTTATTCTTGGTGTTCTCACTCCTCTTTAGCAGATTACTCAGAGACTAAACATCCATTTACTTAAGTATTGGGAAATAAGTTGCTTCCTTTTTTTTCTGAGGAATAAAATATGTTGACTAAATTAAACAGAACTCAAGAAAAGGCAGATGTAAACAACAACAACAGAAAAGGCATTCTTTTGCCTACTAAACTTCATGCAGAAGTTAGAAAGCAACAAAAGCCTTCGTTTTTTTTCTTTTTCCATTATCCTGTGTCTTCCTGAAGTCACTCTTGATCTTACCATAGCAACAGTTAAGAGAGGAAACCAGGTGGAATTGAAGGTAGCAACAAATAAGTTGTAGTTTGCCCAGCTTCCAAGTGACTCCTTTGGCAATTTATCATTAAATTTACGCAGCTACACATGAAAAGGAGTGAAGCTGACAAGAAAGGCTCTCTGATAGAAAATTCTTTTAGAACCCACAGTCACGAACAATTGTGACAATTTATCTACAGTGATGGTAGAAATTTAGGTTTTCAGAGTAGAAACAATTTAGATTCTTCAGTGATAGAGGCATATATCACTTTTAAACCCTGGAGAGTGAATGTGTCCCAAGCATTACTGTTTTGGGATACTAGACACGATAGTGATTGCAAACCAGGCAAAATTGTCTCCACAAGCCCATGAGAAAACTTTAAAACCAATCTGATTCTCTGCCTCTGGTTCCAAATAAACTAATTGCTCAGGTTTCACATAAATGGTTTCTCACTCACTGTTGCTATTTATTTTATTGCTATTGGATGCTAAAATAATAATAAACAACCACATATATTCACTGAGCAAATACATGAAGCTTAAATTAGCATCTCTGTCTTAAAACATTTATTTGTTCCAAAATTTTGACCTAGACTGGCCAACAAATAAATGAATGCCCTGGTTTTGCCTCGCTACTGGGCCCTCTGAGGACAGGCCACCCCAGGTTCATCCCCAATATGGATAGAAAGTAATAATAATAATAATAATAATAATAATAAACTCCTGGAAATCAATGGAAAAAATATCCTCAAGTGAGGGTTAACAATAAAAACAATAAAAAAGAAGTAAAATTGTCAACATTTTCAGGTATTATATAAAAAAAAAATCTCTGAAGACCCCACAAAAAGCCTGCTAGAATTAATAATGACTGAATTCTATAAAGTTTCAGGATACAAAATCCACATACAAAACTCAGTTGTGTTTTTATACACTAATAACAAACTATCAGAACAATTGAGGAAACAATCCCATTTACCATTACTTAAAAAAGAATAAAATACTTAGGAATACATTGAACCAAAGATATGAAAGACCTGTATACTATAAGACATTGATGAAACAAACTGAAGACAACACAAATAAATAGAAAGATATGGCATACTCATGGATTAGAAGAACTAATATTGTGAAAGGTCCATACTACCCAAAGCGATCTATACGTTTAATGCCATCCTTATGACAATTCCAATAGGATTTGAAAGCTCTGGTAAATAGTCACTCAGCTTATGACCGTGAAGACAATTGTTTCTGTCCTAAAATGACGCCTTCTGCTATGGTATGGAGAGTCCTAGGACACGGCAGGCTCAGTAACACTGGTTAGGCCAACTGGCCTGATGTTGCTGTGCTGCTAGAGGTCTTGAGTCTTTTTTAAAAAAAATTACACATTGTGTCTTTACCTTCCTATTAGCTCTCACAGTGGATTGTGCTCAGCACAGTATGTTGGGGAAGAAGCATGTTGCAGCTGTAAAATGGATTATGCAAGAGATTCTAGACTCTAAAGTGGGGGAGCCGGGGAAAATGTCAAGAACCAGAGAAAATGAATTCCTATTCAGCTTTGGTTTTCTTCATGCCCACAGAAGACTGCAGTGCACAAAGCACAAAGTCAGCAGGACTGACTACCAAGAGGCTGGAACACCCTGTTCTATAAACATCTGTTCTGAGACCAAAATAGCTCATGTCTTTAGTGGCCAAATTTTAACAGCTATAAACTGCCTCCTGCTTTCAGTAGAGAATCACTAACAAAATTCTCATTTTTCAGGTTCCACTGTTTCAAAACATTAAAAATATAAACACCACAAATGTATTCTAGGAAATACAAATATGCATACAGAAGAAATTAAAAGTCACCTATAATCTCATTACCCAATGAAAACCATTAGTAACATGTTATGACATCCTTTAATATATTTTTCTTATATTTTGCAGTTTTATAGTACTCTACTATTTTGCAACCTTTTTCTTACCTATACTGTGTCTACACAAAGATAATAAGATAATGAATATAATTTCACATTATTTTTGTTAATTATGTAACACCAGAGGCCCAGTGCACAAATTCGTGCACCAATGGGGTTCCTCAGCCTGGCCTAAGGGATTAGGCTGAAACCAGCTCTCCAATATCCTCTGAGAAGTCCCAGATTGCGAGAGGGCGCAGGCCAGGCTGAGGGACCCCACTGGTGCATGATCAGGGCTAGAAAGGAATGCGGGAGGTTGGTCAGCCGGAGAGGGACCGCAGGAGGGTTCCAGGGCATGTCTGGCCCATCTCAGTCCCGATCAGATCAGCCAGACTCTAGCAGCAAGCTAACTACCAGTTGGAGCGTCTGCCCCCTCGTGATCATTGCATGTCATAGTGAGCGGATGAGCAGCCTTAGCATAGTATTAGCATATTACACTTTGATTGGTTGAATGAACAAGTGGATGAACAGACACTTAGTATATTAGGCTTTTATGCTACAGGCAGTTCTTGGGTTACATTGGACTCAACTTACTGTATTTTCCAGCATATAATGACTTTTTAACACAGGAAAATCTTCTCAAAAGTTGAGACAAAATTGCTGAAATGATAGAAATGGTAGAGGGAGAAAGTAGAGGAGGTAGTTGGGTCACTTCTTCACTAGCCTTCTCGTTATTTGAGAAGATTTTCCTGGGTTAAAATGTCATCTTATATGCCAGAAAATATGGTACATTGTTTTGTGATTACGTGGCCATCTCCCATTTACAGTATTTATATAAGAAAAAGTTTCATCATTTTGATGTATGTACATATGTGCTTTATGTTTTTTTAAAATTTATTTACCACAAGTAAAGGTCAGGAATTGTTATCTTTATTTTAATTTTTTTTTTTTTACTGTTTCACTTCATTACTGCTGTGTACATGCTCCATGTGAGTGACATAGGTAGGTAGGTTCCTACTTAGGGTGAAAATCGAGTTGTGTTGCACTACCATAGGAACAGATCACCAACATAACCCAAGGACTGCCTGTATAGGATTCTCTTATATGAATGTTAAAAGGCATCATTTTAACTGGATTGCATTCATCTACCCTTTTCTCATCCTCTTAGCCCTCCAGGTGAGTTCTGTGCTTTCAGTTGCCCAGGTCAATATGTTTTCTCCATGAACAAGTGCTTCCCTCTCATTAGGAAAACCCAGTCTCACATTGACCTAGTCTGTGATGCTCCCCTCACCATGTGGCCCACTTCCCAAGACTATCTTCATTTCTGTCCACAGAATAGTTTCATATAATAGTTCAGATACCTAGTTCTTATAAAAAGGAGAGCTTCGCTAATGAGGTCATGGTGTCCTGTTCCTGTGAGGCCCAACAAAGAGGAAAACCTTCCTTTCCCAGGTCTAATCTTTTCCAATCATGTCACCAATACATGTTTCTAGAGAAACAGAGGAGGGAAAAGGAGAAGGGAGTGAGGAAGACAGAATGAATGGCTGACTAGTTGTAAGCCTATTGCCAGGGAAATAGAACATAAAAACCATGGCCGATTGGTGCTCAATCTGCAACATCACTTAAATTTATACTAACCTAACCTCTCTCTTTAGTATCAAGTCTTTAATTTTGGGAAAATGAAGAGCATAAAAGCACTGTAATGTTTGGTGTTGCTGACAGGTGGCAATTTAATGATATGTAAGGATTGATGCCAGTGAGTAAAGCGAGGCTCCTGAGAAGAAGGCTACCCAACATCTCCAAGTGGTGGAACAGACAGGTAAGGAAAATTGTATAATGTTGGCTGAGTTAATTATAACTCCTCTACACATAGATTGCTAGATCTATAAAATTAAGTGGTATATAGGAAGTGCTCACACCATTTCTCTCCCCCCCACACACATATATCTCTTCTATCTCTACTTCCAAGCTCTTAAACCAGCTTCCATGATAACTTTAGCAAAAAGCTCCCATAATAGAACTTACATATTTTGGAATAACTTCAGACATAGTTACAAACGTTAAGAGATTCAGAGTCTACAGGAATAGTACATCACCTAAATTTTAGTACAACTGACACACAAAAAAAGTTGTTGCTTTAAAACCACATTACATTACCTGGAAATCTTTTATAATATGGACCTCTACATCTAGGTGAACCAATACTCTTACTGTTGTTTTTCCCATCTAATAAAAGAGTAATATGCAAATTAACCATCACTCTGAGACACCTAAGCCATACCCACCAGCCAAGCCACACCCCAGCCAATCAGAGCGACTGTATGCAAATTAAACCAGCCAAGATGGCGGCCGGCAGCCACTGAGCTAGAGCCAACTGGAGGCTTCTGTTTGGAGGAAACTGCCTGCCTCAGCTGGCTCAAAGCAACAAAGTTTCAATTATAGAAGCCATGGAGCTGAAGCAAAAGGAGGCTTCGTTGCCTGCCTAGGCCGGTTTTGGCCTCCGCTCAAGGCAACAATGTTTCAATTATAGAAGATAAATAAACCCTAGAAACCTGCTTTCAGTCAGCCTTGCTGGGACTTTGGGTCAATGGAAGCTGTGGCCAGTCTGCAAACAGCATGCAGCCCCTCACTCAGGCTGCCCAGGCACCCCAGTAGGGACCCAAACCCTGAAGGGGCTGTGGGCAGCCTGAAAATGGCCTTCAGCCCCTCACCCAGGCTGGCAAGGCATGCCAGCAGGTGGACATCCCCCAAGGGGCCCCTGACTGCGAGAGAGCACAGGCAGGGCTAAGGGTCCCCCCCCACCACCCTCAAGTGCACAAAGTTTTGTGCACCAGGCCCCTAGTAGATCAATAAGAACTGAAGTAACATTTCTAAATCTAGACAGTTGTTGGCTTGGTGGGACTGGTTGGGACAAAATACTGGCTATTCAGGAAAGGTAAAAATTTGCATGTAGGATAAATGATGCTGTCATAAAGTCATGCTAGTTATTGGAGTAGAACTTAAAAATCATAAACCCTTGCCCTGACCAGTTTGGCTCAGTGGATAGAGCATCGGCCTTCAGACTGAGGGGTCCCAGGTTTGATTCTGGTCAAGGGCATGTACCTTGGTTGCGGGCACATTCACAGTGGGGGGAGGGTGTGCAGGAGGCAGCTGATCGATGTTTCTCTCTCATCAATGTTTCTAACTCTATCCCTCTCCCTTCCTCTCTGTAAAAAATCAATAAAATATATTTAAAAAAAAATTATAAACCCTCATCCACACCTCTCAACTCACACCTTTCCCAAATGATTTCCAAGGAAACTAGACTCTGAAATATGTAATGATCACATATTTATATTTTTACCTATGGTGACCTTGGGTAACATAACATCTAAACTAATAAAAGTGAAATAGTAAAATTAACCATTTCTTCGGGA
>PVJC01051171.1:0-11560 GCA_004026665.1 Murina feae | reverse complement strand
AAACCACAACAAATCACCCGTAAGTTTCCAATTTTGCAGGAATTTAACTTGTGCGAGGAACAACCTATAACATTCCAACAAAAGAAGCGTGTCTTTCTGTTTCTGACAAACGGGTTGGCATTATCCTGGAAACATCACGGGCAAAAATATGTGTGAAATTGAATCACTCCAGCATGGGAAGGTAGATTATAGGAATATCCCAGGAGGGGGGAAAAGGGGAACTCGGGTGCCCCTGGATGTTGGGAAAGGAGCCTTCAATATACTCCCTGACACCTTATCAATTGCTTACAATGAGGAAATAATTTCTGCTTATTTATATTTTCCTTCTCAAATGGATCTTCCATTCTATAATTTCGGTTGAACTAATTTGGGCGCATTCAAAGTTAATTATTGTAAATAATAATGCCGGAAATAGGGACTCTTTTATTTTTTAAAAATTACTGATATAGCGTGACTTCATTCTTGGCTCCTAATGTCATTTTTGACATCTAAAGCTGTCACTGTTGGAGAGAACACGCTGTGTCATGATCCTCTGTGGTCTCCTTAGTAACTGGGGTCACACCAAGAAGGAGGGCTGGTGCTCAGGGACTTGATTTTTCTGGAAACAGTAGGTGATGCATCTCTGGTATGAACGAGAGGTGCCTCTTCCGTTTGGGCTCTGGGCGTGGCTAACAGTGGAGAGATGTGACTCATATCTGAGTCCTTTTATCAGTTAACACTGTTTGTGTGGAAGCCAATCACCCTGTGATAATTGAATTTCCAAAGCAGAATGATAATTCAGACTTCACGAAGTTGTCGTGAATATTAAGTGAAAATTTAATCAAAATGTTTAGATCACTATAAGTCGGGTTATAAAATTAAAATGGCGCCCTTCTTCCGCATACGTTAATTTCATTATTTGGCATAAAGGATGGTTTGCAGGGAAGCACAATGCCCTGCCGCCGTCCCAAACCCCAGGTTAGAGATGTGCCTTGTGTGTTCCAGAGGCTGCTGCACACATCGCGTTGGAACTTTCTGGAAGGGAGCTTGCTCATTTCACTTGAGTTTCAAGTCCAGGTATATGACACTGGGAAGGTCACTGAGGTTTCTAACCTGACCCAAAGGAAAATGTGGAAGTTGGGCGTAGCATTGATGCCTGTGACCCGGGAACCCCATAAATCACCCTGCCTGTAAGATGTCCTTTCTCCACTGGCTTTTTTCAGTTCTTCCCTTGGGAGGGGAGGGTTGTGAGGAGAGAGACAGGCCTGGCCGAAGGGGGAAGCCGACAGCTTCCAGAACCTTCTCCTTTGTTGCTCTCCTCAGCCAACTCAACTAGGTCCGGCCGTTTGTTCTGAATGTGAGGCAAAAGTTCTAGTCACAACCCACACATACAGTATTGACTAGGCGGGCCTGGGCTGCGGGAAGCATCTGTGGAAAAGGGTACATGTGTCAAGATGTGTTAACAGAAATAAAATATAGACCTAAGTACAGTGTAAAGAAATAGATGAAGTTGCAGATGCAGGGGGTGATTTACATAATTGCAACCACTGGGGGAGGACGCATGCCCAGAACACAACGGGAACTGATCACGTTTCTCAGTGGCCCAGACAGTAGTCTCCTCGCCTTCCGACAATGAAGTGAAAGCGAGGACCTGCATGGAAATGGAAGAAACAGCGCTGAATTGCACAGCCGCCTCACGCAGGGCTGGTTCTGCCTCGGAGGGAGTCTGGGAATCGGGCCAGACAAAGGATGAGGTCATGAGGGAAAGGACCCGCGTTCTGTATAAAATTATTAAATTGAGGATATACGTGGTCAAGAGCAAGCCTGCTCTTTCTTCCTCTGGTTTCATGGCCCAGGTGTGTGCCGAATCACCTACGTGTGTAAAGCCTACATGATCCTGCTGCTGCAACCACTGGCCTCCGAGCCACTGAATGGGAGGAGGCTCGGTCTCATGGGGACCAAGGTGCCTGACATGAGTGAAGTGGCCACTGCAAGGATGTCCTCCTGGCCGTGCTGTGACCCCACGACGGCCGACGCTGAGCATGACGAAATGTAGCTCTGTTTTTCTAAAACTGTCTATTTTTTTTAAAGACTGCATTGAAATACAGATTATTTCTGTGTGTGACGTGAGGTATTTTTTTTTCAAGTAGATAAGCAATTGGCCCCAATATATTTATAATAAAAGCACAATATGCTAATTAGACCGGACATCCTTCCAGACGTCCTTCCATCCTACGGGATGAAGTTGGGGCTGCGAAGGAAGCCCAGGTCCTGGGTACCTGCTGGTGGCTGCAGGGAAGCCTGGGCCGTGGGTGCCTGCCGGCGGCCGGAGGGAAGGAAGCTGGTGCCGGCACATGGGGGAAGGAAGGCCGACTCCTGCACGAATTTCGTGCACCAGGCCCCTAGTATATTTATGTCACTCTATTATTTTTTTGTCTTAGCGGAATGCTATTCTCCCAGTGCATCCAATCCCCATAGAACGATCTATGGCTTCCTTTCAGGGCCATAGTGCAAGGAACCGGAGACCTCTGAAAAGGTACAGAAATTCAGTGGAACAGAAGTGCATAAGCAACTACTTTATTCCACAGCATTATTAAAACCAAAAATACGACATGCTTCATCTGCTGGAATTTTCTGTTCCTGCTGACTCAACCCACAAAGGTCCCTTGAGTAGCTTAGGCCAGCCATGGAGAAGGCAGATTTCCCAGGGACAACACTGAGTCCCAACAGCGAGCCGGCAGCCGAGGGCACACAGATGTGCGGCAGGCTGTTGAAATGCTGGTGGTGGATTCAGAGAGGTCAGGAGGCCTTTCTCGCTCAGTAGCCTGGAGACGGGCATGTCTGCTGAGAGCCCACCACGTACCTGGGGGTCTGCAGGCACAAGCCGACGCCATCCTGCTCTCATACTTTGGAGAGTGATGTGGGACTTTCCTTTCGGGTCCGGTTCTAAATGGAGAACTGAGCCAATGGCGTTGCGACCTCCTGTGTCACCCAGGGTGAGGGATTCTTTGACAGACGCGGATCCATGTGCCACTGGGAACATAGCCCTTGTTAAAGCCAAGGCAGCCTCCAGTCCGGGCATGTGCAGACAGCACGGGCTGCGGGAGCGGAGAGGGTAAGTGTGTTTCTTTCCTTACCACCTACCGAGTCAGGCTTCGGGAGAGCTCTGGCTTAGCAAGGCTGTGCGGCCAACAGAGGGCTTTTATGTTGCAAGATAAACATGGGCTTGTTCAGGTCACAGCATGTTCAGGATATCCTCCCGGTGCAGGGAACTCGCCCAGCGAGGATTTGCTGCTTCCTGGTGACTCAGGGGACCACGCCAACATCCTTGGCCTCGTGATGGCTTCCCTGCGCCCAGAGGAAGGCAGGACCCTGTGCAAGGGTGAAGCCAGGCTGAGAATGAGCCTGCCCTCTTCACCTGGCATCCCTCAGTGCCAGCAAAGACACCTCACCGGTTCCGGAGGCTACCGATGGCCTCCTCCTACACTGAGGCCAACCCTGCCAGGTGCGTGCTCGTGGGCGGGCGGGTGTGTATGCTGAGTATGAAAAATGCAGTGTTAATACCTGCCATGACTTTGACTTTCCTTCACGCCCACATTCAATCACTCACTTCCATGGTGTTGGTGGGATTCTGTCCACACGCCCAACAGCCTCGTTCCTGGTCAAGACAGTCTAGTGCATACGGCAGTCACATGGGGCTATTTTCAACTTAAATTTAAATGGAAGAGTATTTAAAACTCTATGCCTCAGTCACGCTGGCCAATTTCACATACTCAGTAGACGCACGTGGCTAAGCCATGGAGGATGGCAGAGAGAGAACATCTACATTATTGCAGAAGGTTCTATGGGATGCACAGCGAGTCTTGATGGGACTCCAGTTTTGTCCCGCCTTCAAGGAGCAAATACAGAACTAAATACATAACAGGAAGAATGGTTTCCCACAGAAGTTTCCCGCAGACTGTACACAGAGATTCTGCACACAGAGATTCTGCTCTCTGATTGGTCTTGCCCTGTGCCATGTCCCCAGGTTCCCAATCATAATTAGGTTCTACCCCAGACAACCCAGGCTAGGAAACATAACTGGTGAGTCTAGAATTCAAATTCAATAAAAACTGCCCACCTTTGCACATCTGGCGGAAAAACTCAGGCTCAACTTGCTAACTGCCCCCTGGCTGAGGAAGCAAGGCAAAGGCAGGCTGCGCCTGTGTGGGGGAGTCTTGGTGACGCCGCAGAGAGAAGCACGGAGTCCGCAGTGACCTATGGCTACATGGAGGGAGAAAAGGGAACACTATAAAAAAAACACACAATTTTCTCTGGGAAGAGTAAAGTGACCGGAGAAAGGACACAAAATTCAAGTGAAATTCACTAAACAGAATTTGTGCAATGTGGCTATAACATGAGGCTGAGCTGGAAGTTTTCATCTGAATATTATTTGTGGAATTATTCTATGGCTTACTTGTTTGCTCCATACACAGATGTTTCCAGAACAAAACTGTACGGGAAGGCCAGCATTTACAACAAGATTTCCAAATAATATGCTAGTCTGCTTAATTGAAAGAATAAATCTGAGGGTGGAACTGAATATCTAATTTTAATAACAAAGTAACTCGAGTTGGAAAGCAGCTACTATTCAATATTCCTTTACAAAGCAGTGGAATGCAAATGAACTTTAAGCTAATGATAGAAACAAAGAAATGATTAAAAGGGGATTATTAAAATAATCCAGGCTTTGTTTTCATCCTTGATTTAGGGGAGATCTACATAAGACATTACTAAGCGAGAAAAGTAAGAAGAAGAATATATAATGTGGCTTTTTTTTTTTTAAAGCGAACAATGAGGAAACCCTTACATCAACAGAGGAAAATGACAAAAGGTAAGTACCAGTTCAGGATAATAAGGAAAATACAATTCTCTTTTGGTAAAATCAAACAAACACAAGTCGTGTGTGTGTGTGTGTGTGTGTGTGTGTGTGTGTGTGTGTAAGTGGCTTATGCAATGTTTATGTGTCCTACAGTGTTGTGTCATTATCTGTGGGTAGCTGGGATTTTCTGAGCCCAAGTCAGTTCCCTCCCCTGTGTATTCCCAGTTCCCGACTGCAGGCCCTCGCACACATCAGGTAGGGGGTGAATGGTTGCTTAAGTGACACCAACGAGACCAAATGGTTGAGGGGGAGCAGGCAGGGGAGAAGCAGAGAAGCAAGGGTGGAGGGTCACGCACGGTGACCAGCAGGTTCTGTCAGGGGAGGTGGCCATGAAGGCTCTTTACAGGACTTGGATTCTACACCAAAGACAGGACCAGCCACACAATTTGCGGGGCCCAGTGCAAAATAACATTGTAGGCCCAGATGGTGTGGCTCAGTGGATTGAGCATCGTCCTATAGACCAAGAGGTCCCGGGTTCAATTCCTGGCGCAGGACATACGCCCTGGTTGCAGGCTCCATCTCCAGTAGGGGGCCTGCAGGAGGCAGCCAATTGGTGATTCTCATCATTGATGTTTCTCTCCCCGCCCCCTCCTCCCTTCCTCTCTGAAATCAAATGTTTTAAAAATAAAATAAAATAAAATAAAATGGTAGGTCCCCTAGTTTAAAAATATTAAGAAGTCCAAGATAGGCACTGCAAGAGCATTAAACCAAACACGGGGCGCTGGGCTCTGCACAGGTCGCCCTGTGAAGCCTGTCCTTTAAAGATTTGCAATCAAGGGTCCTTGACCGATTTTAAGCAGAGGCAAGCTGGTCAGATTCCAGAAAGATCTATGAGAGAGACCACAAATGCACTGTAGACAACTGCTGGCAGGAGACCTGGGGAGACTCGGAAGTAAACAGCCCTAGCAGTGAAGAACTGGGAGGGCCTAGCAAAGCAGCCAGTGGCAGGAGGCTGGAGAGGTGCGGCGGAGTGCAAGGGGGGGATGAAGAAATTAAAAACCAGTATCCTGACTGCACTGTGGGGGGGGGGCTGATTTAAACAGAAGGGTAGCAAGTAAAACTTGCCAGTTTCTGCCTCTGGCACCCAGGCAAACCGAGCTGCTTCAGAGGCACCCCACAGGAACACCTTACATGCTCCTGAGAATCACAAAATGGAGAAAGTGATCAACAACACGGATGTTATCATGAAAGAATAGAGAGAACATGTGAACGGGCTCCGAGGAGGCAGACATGACTGCCTTCGAAGAAGCTAGGAGAACAGGAAGCGTCCCAGGGCAAAGCTGGCATCTGTGCAGCACCTCAAAGCATTGGTAAGCTCTGCGTAAGGAGCGGCAGGTGGAGAGTCCAGGAGGTGTTGGGCGCGTGAGGAAGTGCAGGGTGTGCAGAGAGAACCACTGGTTTTTTAGATCACAGCGCTTCTGGGAGCCGGGTAAGTCCTGTTTACAGGTGAGAAAAGGGAGGCCTGAGTGGCCAGATTCCTTACCCAGGGTTTCCTCCAACTGACCACTGAGTCTTCCGTGGCTTAGACTCTGTTGATAACCAGTTGAATTATCCATGTGGCACATGGCAAACTCAACAGATGGCAGCGCAGACATCAGGCGTGAAGACCACCAAGGATCTTCATGGTAAACTGTCGGGTGGGTGGAAACGAGCCGGGCTCCGGGTTAACTCAGCCTAAGAACAATAAGCTTCTGGCTCTCCTGGTTTTGATCAGGCGAAGCGCTGAGCCAAATTCATCGCACAAGTGTGCGCAAATCCAAGGATGGATTCCTTTTTATTTTCCCCCGGTTATGCCTGAATGCCCTGCATTGTCATGAGAAAGTGCTTGTTGGAACAGTTGCTTCTGTCTTATTGATGAGCAGCTGTGGGTGACGGAAACATAAGCCTCGGGAGTTTCTGTCCTTAGCCCTTTCAGGCCGTTCTGGTTTAAGATGATTACATAGCTGTTTTATACAAGAGCCAGTCGAATGGGAGAGACGAATAGTTAGCAGATTCATCCAGGATTACTGAAAGCATTGTCTCACCCATCTTTGCACAATTTCATTCTCCTAACAGGTTGGGAATGGAAGTCCTTCTTCCTAAGGCCCATTTTTCACTAGTTAGTAATAGAACTGTTAACATTGGTGCCCCCTGAGGAAGTGGACAGTTATATCCGGTTCCTTCTGGCCTCAATTGCCCATTAATTTCCATTCGTCATAACAAACCTTCCGACAGCTGGACTCTGCTGTTCCCAAGGCCTTCACAAGGAATCCCAGGGTGTGAAAAGGATATGGTCAAGAAGAGGAATTTTCCAGAATCTTTCAAAAGAAGCCACAAAACCACTGTTTCTGAGGGAAGCCCACATAATATATCACCCAAACACTTTCTGCACCTCCTGGAACACTTTTGAAAGTAAGGAAGGTTTTACTAATAAGTATATCAAGTCAATAAATATAAATCAAGCCTAAATTTAAAAAACACAGACACAGAATATATCTTCACTCTACCTCTTATCGATGTAAATTCAAAGCTAAGCCAGCAAAACCTTTCCTACTGGGATAAGAACCTTGCATCGTACATATATACACATCCACCAGAGGTAGAAATAAATCATATCAGTCAACTGACAACAGAATGGTATGTTAGTTTTTTCCCTTCCATCTGTTTTGAATCAGTTGACTCTCAGAGATAGTTCCCTGTATGTTCCGAAAATTAGACATTTTTTATTTCAAGTCCAAAGAACGTAAGTGTCAGGACTAAAGAAATTACTACAGCAAGTAAAGCATTCGACTTTGGCTCACTGTGTCTGGAATTAATAAGTGTTCCTGAGTAAACAAATGAGGTGACATATTAATTTCATCAGACGCTCATCTGGTTGCCTCTGATGTTCTCAAAACATTGTGTTGATGAGTAAATTGGCAATGATAGCATGAGCACTTCAACGCAGCAAAGAGAGAAGAGCATGACTATTTCGGTGTTTAGTACATGCCAACCTGTATTCAAGGCTCTTTATGCAAATTCTCTATTTTAATCAGCTAGTTAATTCAAATTGGTGAACTAACTAAACAGATCAATTATAGATGGTCCAAACTCATGGCTTTCTGCACTCCGCAACCTAACTCTTTTCCTTTCCATTATGGATAATATCCACTTCTGCATGGATCACCCAAAGGAAAACTCTTAGCATTAATTACAAAATAGGTAAGGAAATTAAAATTGTAGGAGGAGAATAGAAATGAATTAAAAATCATAGATGTAGTCTGGCTGGTATAGCTCAGTGGTTGAGTGTCAAATCATGAGCCAAGAGGTCAAGGTTCGATTTCCGGTCAGGGCACATGCCCGGGTTGTGGGCTTGATCCCCAATGGGGGCCATGCAGGAGGCAGCCAATCAGTGATTCTCTCTCATCACTGATATCTCTCTCTCTCTCTCCCTCTCCCTTCCTCTTTGAAATCAATAAAAATACATATTTTAAAAATTATATATGTAAATACCACAACTCATTATCCTCATCCAAGAGCATCTGTTCAGTGTGAGTTTGGGGAGGATTTCCTGTGTCACTCACAAAAGGAGCTGTTCACTCCTTGTCCTGTCCTTTTGACAGTGTCATCCCCCGTGTCAAGTCAATAAGAAGTAATTTCCTCACAGTCCAAAAACTCTGCTAATCAGGGAAGGACGCGAGGCCATCTGAGGAGAACCAAAATTAAAATGGTCTCCACAGTGTCCCTGCGGATTCCTATAAAATCTTTTCATAAAAGCAGCTGGAATTTCATGCTGGCTCCCAAGCTTTCATTATGTGTCCCAAGTACCTCCCTCCTCTTTTTTTCTTTGACAACCACTGCCAGACATCAGAGTCTTGGAAATACTGGAAAGCGTGTCTGCTTTTCCTTTTGTCCCTTTCTCTGGTTCCTTTTGCAAATGTGACCACATTCGATAGACACACTTCTTTGCAGTTAGTTATGGAAATGAGTGTTTCCTCGTGACGATGTTTGGCCATGGATGCTGCTGGGCCATTAAGAGTTCAAGCCTACTGCTGCCTGAGTGGCACTGGCCTTTCCTTGTGTACTACGAAAACTGAGGGAGACTTTTAAAAAAATGTATCTTTATTGATTTCAGAGAGGAAGGGAGAGGGAGAGATAGAAACATCAATGATGAAAGAATCATAGTCTGCTGCCCCCTGCACACCCCCCACTGGGGATCAAGCCCACACACAACCCAGTCACGTGCCCTCCCTCAGGAAGGTAGCTTTTCTTTTAGGAGTAGGTACCTAAGGATGCCACGGGCCTGGGCAAGGGCCTACAAAGAGAGACTCCCAGGTAACAACTCCCCATCGATGAGGAAGAAAAATGACAGGCTCAGAACTTGTATCTCAATCCACTCAAGTTTCCACCAGACTGGAGGGAGCGCAGTTCCAATGCCTTGAGGCCAAGCTATGCACTACCATGTGGCTGCTGGCCCGAGTCTATCTAAACGCCAGACTTAGGATTCTTCCCTTAATGGAATTGTCTCAAACGCTGATGGAGATGGAGTAACAATAATGAGCTCGTTGACGAATGTGGACACAAGCAAAACGTGGACACAGAATGTGGCCGAGCCCATGCGTGAACCCCGTCCCTCAGCTCAGCCATCCGTTCATTCGCCGTTAATGCCATCCATTCATCCCTCCATCCATTCAGCAAGACTTTGTTAAGGGCCTGCAATGGCCAAGCACAGGCCTTGGCGCTGGGCATCCACGGATGACTATCCCAGCCCCACCCACTTGAGAAGCTCAAGGTCGACCGATAATTCAGCCAGTAATGAACAGACATAGACATGGAAGGCAGTGCTGTAAACGCAGCTAAAGGAACAGCGTGGAGAGGCGCTGGGCAGAGCCTGGGTTGGGATTAGAGGAGGCAGAGAGGCAAAGCTCTCTGGAAATCGACGCATTTGAGCTATGTCAAAAAAGACCAGGGAGGGGGGGAGGGGCAAAACGCCATCTGCAGAATCAGCGGTTTCAGAATATCCGTTTCCAGGCTCACCAGAGGAGCGGGGGCTGAAAATGTTAAGCCACATGCTTCAAAGCATGAAATCATCTCGAAATCACCGAGAACTCTGGGAGAAAACTGGCTTCCCAATATTGTCTGCAGAACTCAGGGCAAATGTCACCTCTCTCTCACACTCACATGCGTGCGCGCGCACATACACACACACACACACACACGCACACACGTGTTTTACTCCCTCTTCCAGGAAAGCAGGGAGAGGGTGATGTGGGGAAAGTGCGGCGAGATGATGGTCTGTTCTTTGTGGGAAAGAACTTTTTTTGGGTCTGTTGGTGCCAAACCTGAGGGTGCTCAGCTGTGAAATGCACCTCAGATTTTCTTGGGAAACAACATCACCCACAGACTGGGAAATCTTGCCTTGTATTACTTCCCAAGGGATTAAGCACCATCCTGCTTGCAAGGACACAGATTCCTGCACTCGCACAGGTTGCAGCTGCTGCGATACTGGCGGCCCTGTGCCAGCTGCAGCCCTAAGGAGCCGTGGACCTACCTCAGGTTCAGGAGGAAGGGAGGGCCTCCAACATCGAGCTGGGCACAGAGCAGAGAGCCCACAAGTGCGTGGAGATCCCGCACCTGCCTTTCAACAGGAATAATTACTTGTCAAGACGTTTACTCACAGGGGCCACAGCATATGGGCACCTGTTAATTCTAGAAGACAGCATTCGTGTCAACCTCCCTACCCACCAAAAGCCAGCTCAAGTCCTCAATGTCCCCCAGAAGTTTTCATTCCCTTTTCCCATGACAAAGGAAGTGTTCTGTCCAATTTAGCCCCAAATTACTTCCCCTTCGCTGTTGTTAGCCATAAAATGTCACCCTGACCTCACAGAGAGGTTTTAAGTCCCCCCCCCACCCCGCTCCACCCCCTACAACAGGAAAACATACCCTAGACGGCATCTGTACCCTTCACACTGTGGCCAAGGAGGGTTCCTGTCCCTGTTTTCTAACCCTATTTCTATGTGCCTGTTGGATTGCCCCAGTTGGACAGCCTAGAAAAACGGGAACTTCCATACATCGGAAGTTGAAACCATCTTTCCACCAAAATTAGCCCTCTTTTTGACTGCCTCTGTTGCTCCTCAGCTTCGACTTTTCCCTGTGTTGACTTTTCCTGGTGGCCATGTCCTGATCTATTTCATTTCTCTCTCCCTTCCTGCGTTCCACCTCTCCTTTCCTTGATTAACGGCATCGCGCTGGTCCTAACCCTTCTCATTTCTCATCAAGCCTCCGAACTGATCACCCTTCAGCCTTTCTCTTCCAAACTGAGTAACCCAGACAATTAGCCGGATTCAACTTTCTGTGGCGCCTTAGGAATGAATGGTCTCCACCCGCTGGCTTCTCACTGGCCACTGCATGAAGAACCTGCATTTCTGTATCTGGTGTTGAAAACCCTCCAGCTGTGTCTTTTCTCACTTCGCAGCCCAGACCCTTTGTTCTAACAAGGCGATTTTTGCCATCTGAACCTCCCCAGTGCCTCTCCACGCCTTAGCTCAAGTCGTTGCTTTCACATTAAGTCCCGTTTCCAAGTATCATAATCTGGCTCTGTCTTCAAGGTACATTTAATGTGCACTGAACTCTTCATATGTGAGCCCATCAAGATTAGGCATTGTGGCCCTGACCAGTTTGGCTCAGTGGATAGAGCGTCGG
>PVJC01051170.1:0-11548 GCA_004026665.1 Murina feae | reverse complement strand
AAAAAAATGAAACTAGTCACTAACTTACACCATACACAAGAATAAACTCAAAATGCATAATATACATAAATATAAATCACAAGACCATAAAATCCCAGAAGAAAACATAGGCACCAAAATCTCAGACATCTAACATAGCAGAATTTTCACTGATATATCTCCTAGGACAAGACAAACAAAGAAAATAATAAACAAATGGGACTACCTAAAAATAAAAAGCTTCTGCACAACATAAGAAACCACCACCAAAATGTACAAGGAACATATTCACACCAATGATACATGTGATAAGGGTTAATTTCCAAAATATATAAAGAACTCATACAATTCAACAAAAGGAAGACAAGTAACCCAATTATAAAATGAGCACTGGACCTGAATAGATACTTCTCCAGAGAGGATATACAGATGGCCAATGGACATGAAAAAATGCTCAACATCATTAATCATCAGATATGCAAATAAAAACTATAATGAGGTATCACTTCACATCTGCCAGAATGGCTTCATTAATAAATCAACAAAAGAAAAGTTGGTGAGGACGTGGAGAATAGGGAACACTAGTACACTGCTTGTGGGAATGCAGATTGGTATAGCCACTATGGAAAACAGTATGAAGTTTACTCAAAAAATTAGTCACCGGCACATGTCCGGGTTGCGGGCTTGGTCTCCAGTGGCGGAGGGGGCGGGGGGGGGGGGGGGGAGGCGGAGAGGGAGTGCAGAAGGCAGCTGTTCAATGATTCTCTTTCATTATTGATGTTTCTATCTCTCTCCCTCTCTCTTCCTCTCTGATATCAATAAAAATATATGTAAAAAAATTAAATATGGAACTGCCATTTGACCCAGTGTTCCTACTTCTAGAGATATATCCTAAGAATCCTGAAACATCAATCAGAAAGAATATATGCAGCTCTATATTCTTGGCAGCGTAATTTACAATAGCTAAGATTTGTAAACAGCCCAAGTACTCATTAGTAGGAGTGGAATAAAAAGCTGTGGTACATGTCCTAACTGGTTTGGTTCAGTGGATAGAGCGCCGGCCTGTGGACTGAAGGGTCCTGGGTTTGGTTCTGGTCAAGGGTATGTATCTTGGTTGCAGACACATCCCCAGTGGGGGATGTGCAGGAAGCAGATGATCTATGTTTCTCTCTCATTGATGTTTCTGACTCTCTATCCCTCTCCCTTCCTCTCTGTAAAAAATCAATGGAATATATTTTTTAAAAAAAAGTTGTGGTACATTTATATCCTGGAATACTATGCCTCTGTAGAAAAGAAGGATTTCTTACCCTTTGCAACAGCATGGATGGGCCTGGAGAATATTATGCTGAGTAGAAAAAGCCAGTCAGAGAAAGACAAATAACACACAATATCATTTACATGTGGAATCTACTGAATATAATAAACTGACAAACAAAATAGGGCCAGAGGCATGGATGCCTGGAACAGACCAACAGATCTCAGAGAGTAAGGAGATGGGGAGATAGGAAGAGCTTAATCAAATAACTTATATATGCATAGCCTATGGATACATAGTGTTGTGAAGGCCTGCTATAGAGCTGAGGCTGAGTGGATGAGGGCAAAAGGAAGAAAATGGAGGACATATGTAATACTGTCAACAATTTTTTTAAAAATAGTTAAAATGAGAATTACTATACAATCCAGCAATTCTACTTCTGAGTATATGTGCAAAAGAATTGGAAGCAGTGTCTTAAAGACGTATTTATATATTAATGTTCACAGCAGAATTATTCACAATGGCCAAAATGTGGAAGCAACCCAAGTGTCTACCAACAAATGAATAAACAAAATATGTCACAAGAAGACTTAATTATATGACAGAGAATGAAGTGGTGGTTGCCAAGGGCTATAGGAAAGAGTGTTGAGAACTAATTATTTCATGGTTACAGAGTTTCAGTTTGGGATGATGAAAAAGTTCTGGAAAACAAATGATGGTGAAAGTTGTACAATGTGAATGAACTTTTTTGACACCAAACTATATACTTTAAAATCTATCTATATATATTTACACTAATAAAAGAAAAACATGCAAATTGGTGTCACTCCACCACGCCCACCAGCTAATCAGAGTGACTATGCAAATTAACCTAATAAAGATGGTGGTTAATTTCCATATGCAGGCGCAGAGCGAAGACTCCTGCCAGAATGAAGACTGAAGCTTCCTTGCAGCCGGAGGGGAGAAACCAAGCCTCCCTGCGACCACATGGGAGAAGCTAAGCCTCGCTTCAGCTGGAGGGGAAAAGCCTAGCCTCAAGGTTTGGCTTCTCCTCTGTGGCCAGACCAAAGGCCTGGGTCCTAGGTGCTGAAGGAAAACTGGTGCTGGCAGCAAAGGGAAGGAAACCCTATTGCATGAATCTTCGTGCAACGGGCTTCTAATATATAATGTGTGTGTATGTATGGCTCATATGCTAAGTGTCCGTCTGACTAGTCGCTAGGATGCGTACTGACCACCAGGGGGCAGATGCTCAACAGTAGAGCTGCTGTGACATGCACTGGCCATGTACAGAGAAACAGCACCAAGGACCTGGCACCCACAAAGCAACACTCAGCTTCCCCCAAGTGGAACACAGGCCTCGCCACCACCCTGGAGCGACAGTCCACCAAATTGCAGCAGATGGTGCTGAGACTCCATTATGTAAAATGTGGCCCACAACCCAGCCCAGCCCAACCCAGCTGTGGGTGCTGGGTAAGGATGTCATGCCGTGAACCACTTACAGCATGTCATAATTTCAAGAATTTTATCAAAAGGTTGATGAGACTTGGGGACTCAACAGCCTTGAGTCATACATGTAGTCACCTGTTGGGAATGGCTTGAAGACATTTCCCCAAACCTATTGAATAGGAAACTGATTGTGGCTGCCAGACAGCTAAAAGGCAACTTAATCTACATGTTACTGCCTCCTACTAGCCAAACATCTCAACAGCCCTAGGCTAATTTCCCCATTCTGACAATGGACTCTGTACTAAACCTCGACCCTTTGAAGTGTATATCTCTGCCTTGCCTCAGGACAAGTTGTGTTAATAAAAAGCATGGAGTCCTGGGGATGACAGGAGAACCTAAGACCTTAGACTTAAGATCTTGGATCTTAGCTCCTTCAGCTAACTTCCTCTGACCTCCAGATGCCTTTCAAAATTATATCTCCTTTTGCGACTCGTTATTAGTCTCTGGATTTCTATGTCATCTATGCACAGCCCCTTCTCCAGATTCCTGAACCCTCTTGATGCTGGGACAAGATCCTCAGCAATGTCACATAGCAATGCCAAGCTTCCTCTCCCTAGCAATGACTAGCCTCCATGCAGTTTCCTCAGCACAGGAACAGGACTTGCTTTATAGCCAGGGGCAAACATTTCACACTTTAACCAAATGTTAGTGAAGCATTTTCAAGTGCCTCATCTCATTTGATCCTCACAGAAGTCCTGGAGTAGGTAGATAGGAGACTCCATGGAATCCTATTTTCTTTTCATTAGCTGGAAAACAGAGATTTAGAAAGCTTAGAAACCTGATCTGACTGAAAAGAAGTAAGAAATGGTGGGCCTTGAAAATGACTTCAGATTTTCTCAATGTGGAGAATATAGTCAAACACTGCTGCAGTTAAATATTTTACCCTCTATTCTCCCTGCATGATCTACAATAATAATCTGCTTGTGTTGATATTTACTGCTCTGCTGCTGACAATTACCTGAAAGAGAAGTTGGGGTGCTTCACTGGGCTGGAAAAAGTTTAGCTAAAACAGAAAGCAGATCTAGCAATTAAACAAATGTATACTAGAGGGCCGGTGCACAAAAATTTGTGCATTTGGGGGGGGGTCCCTCAGCTGGGCCTGTGCCCTATCGCAGTCTGGGACCCCTTGGGGAATGTTCACCTGCTGGCTTATACCCACTCCCCAGGCAATCAGGCCTAAGCTGGCAGTCAGACATTCCTCTGGCAGCCCGGGAGCCATCGGGGGATATCCACTTGCCAGTGGGGAGCAGGCTTAAGCTGCAGTCAGACATCCTTAGTAGGCTTAGAAGGCAGGAGAGGCTCCCACAACCACCACTGTACTGGCAGTCCTCAGCCTGGCTTGTGGCTGAGTAAAGCTCCCCCTGTGGGAGTGCACTGATCACCAGGGGCAACTCCTGCATTGAGCGTCTGCCCCCTGGTGGTCAGTGTGTGTCACAGTGACCAGTCACTGCCAGTCGTTCTGATGTTAGGGTCAAATTTGCATATTACCCTTTTATTATATAGGATAGAGGCCTGGTGCATGGGTGGGGGCCAGATGGTTTGCCCTGAAGGGTGTCCCGGATCAGGGTGGGGTTCCCACTCGGATGCCTGGCCAGCATGGGTGAGGGGCTGAGGACCGTTTTCAGGCTGGCCATATCCCCTTCAGGGAGGGGGTCCTGCTGGGGTGCCTGGCCAGCCTGGGTGAGTGGCTGAGGGCCGTTTGCAGGCTGGCCACAGCCCCTTCAGTGTGGGTCTCCCCTGCGGTGCCTGGCCAGCCTGGGTGAGGGGCTGATGGCTGTTTGCAGACTGGCCACAGCCCCTTTGGGATAGGGGCTCCTGCTGGGGTGCCTGGCCAGCCTGGGTGAGGGGTTGATGGCTGTTTTCAGGCTGGCCACAGCCTCTTCTGGGTGGGAGGTCCTGCTGGGGGGGCCTGGCCAGCCTGGGTGAGGGGCTGATGGTTCTTAGCAGGCTGGCCAAGCCCCCCAGCAGGGAACCTCACCCCATGAGGGTGGGGCCATCCTGGGTGAGGGGCTGATGGCTGTTTGCAGGCTGGGCACAGCCCCCAGTGAGACTGGCTGGAAGCAGGTATGTGGGGTTTATTTATCTTCTATAATTGAAACTTTGATGCCCAGGCTGCCGGCCTAGGCAGGCAGGAAGTTTAGCTTCCATAGCCAGGGCAAGCCTCCTGTTTGCTCTAGCTCCGTGGCTGCCAGGCGCCATCTTGGCTGGGTTAATTTGCATATAGTCACTATGATTGGCTGGTGGGTGTGGCTTGGCTGGTGGGCGTGGCTTATGTGTAGTGGAATGATGCCTAATTTGCATATTACTCTTTTATCAGATTAGATATAGCTCTTGCTGGGGCCAATCACATGCATGTTTTGATCTGTCATTGTCAGTTGTTAATTTGGTTGACACTTCTATTATAGAGAAAGGGCAAATAATGATATTAAAATATTTCTTCTAATTAATTTCCTTTCAATGTGCATGAATTCATGCACTAGGCCACTAGTGATTCAATAATATCAGACCAAGATTACAGCATAGGTAAATGCCTGTATTTGCCACCTCCCACAACTGCACCAAAATTACAACTAAATTACCTGAACCACCTGAAAACTGGCTGAATGGAAATCCTACAACTAGAGAAGTAAAGAAAACACATCGACTAGTAGAAGAGGTAAAGGCATGGAACAGGTTGGCCTGACCCCTACATATGTGGTTTCTTAGGAGGGTGAATATCTCTGCAAAGGCATACTGTAAGGAGAAAGGGATACCAGCCCCACACCAGACTCCCAGCTCAGCGTTCCAGACCTTGGAAAAGTTTCAGGATGTAATTGCCAGCGGGAACTGTGGCCCAGTGACACAGAGGCTGCAGGGCACCCAGGTGTTCTATTTAAAGGGCCAGCACATAATCTTACTCAGACTCTCAGCACAAGGTGGCTTTAGAGGATCCAGACACATATAGGGAGGAAATGGATTATCTGGCATCAGGACAGGAACTCAGGGGTGGCTTTCTCCCAGACGGAGGTATGCGCAGGGGTCATTGTTCCTATGTTGGTACCACTCCTGTGGCAGGGCTGACTGGCAACCATATGTGAGTCTCAATCAACATGGTCCACACTGTTTCCACCACCCTGGGGATTCCCTGAGACCCCACCCCATCCAATTTGTAGTCCTACCCAAGCTGTTTGCAAGCAATTTTTTCCCTATATATGGCCTGTCCTGGCTCAGACTTCAGAGTTTTTTAAAATCTCTCAAACAAGCTGAAACTGATGACAGCATGCCCCAAACCTACCAATAAAAGGTCAAAGACACAGCATTAGCACCAACTTGCCTTGCTTAACAGTTTGGCCTTGCCTGGACACTTCTAAGCCCAATACAAATAGCAAATAGTAGCCATCTGCAGATCTCTCTATAGCTCCTGCTGGGTGGCTCCAGGCAGTGGCTGACTTTGGACCTTCTTGAAGGCCCCAGAGCCAGTGCACCCAGTAGACAGCTTCAGACCATAGCAGATAACAACTCTATATACCAACAAGTGACACACTCAAGGGGCAGACTCAGTGAGCACCAAAGGCCCACTGAAGTAAGTCCTCCTCCATAGAGGTGTTTATGCACAGCAGCTCTTCCACTGTAGTTGCAGCAGGTCTTCAGAGCCAATTGGCTTGGAGGTCAATTCCTCCCAGTGATGCCAACAGCAGTCAAGTCTCAACTGCAACAAAACTGCCCACACAGGGATGCACCTAGAGTGCTTATTAGCTCAGTGTACTGGGAAGGCTGAGACACTGGGCCCTATAGGACACCTGCAGACAAGGCCACTTTACTAATTGCAGGAAACATAGCAGCTCTACCTAACACACGGAAATAAACACAGGGAAGCAGCCTAAATGTGGAGACAATGAAATAGGTCACAAATGAAAGAAATGGAAGCAAGCAAACTACTGGACACAGAGTTAAAAACAGTGGTTATAAGGTTGCTCAAGGATCTTAATGAGAGCTTCAAGGGATTTAAGGAGAGTGTTAAGGGACTTAGTGAAATTTTCAAGGATCTTAATAAGAATTTCAAAGAAATATAAAAGGACCAGTCAGGAATTAAGCATACACTAACTGAAATAAAGAATAATTTACAGGGATTCAACAGTGGAGTTGAGGATGCCAAGAATCAAATCAATAATTTGGAACATGAGGAAGCAAAAATCACCCAATCAGAAGAGCAAAAAGAAAAAGAATCCAAAATTATGAATATAGTGTTAGCAGCCTTTGGGACAACTTCAAGCATAATAACATTCCATAAAGGGGGTACCAGAAGGAGAAAAAAGAGAGGGCAAGATGTTGAAAACCTATTTGAAGAAATGACAGAAAACTTCTCTCTGGTGAAAGAAGTAGACTTGTAAATGCAGCAAGTGTAGAGAGTCCCAAAAAAGAGGACCCCAAATGTTGCAGAAAGACCAAAAAACTAAGCGATGCTTTGAAGAAGTGGAGAAATCACAGTTTTAATAACACATGCGGACTCTGGGGTTGTCCTAAATCCCAAATCCAGAGTGAGGGTCGCACGCAAGAACCTTGCTTTATAACTGCCCCTTGAATTCATTGATTTGCAAATATACTTCCTCCCCTCAAGGCCCTGAAGGGAGTTTTCTGTTCATCTACCCTTTCCCCAGGTGTTCTTGGTTTTGGGCTCAGAACAAAGCCCTCTGCCCTCCCGTAGGACAGAGCTTGTTTGGTTTTATGGCCTATCATTCCTTGCAAAATCAGCTTCCTCCTCACAAAGAGGCCCACACAAAGACACATCATAATCAAAATGCCAAGAGTTAAAGACAAAGAGAGAATCTTAAAAGCAGCAAGGGAAAAGTAGTTATTTACAAGGGAGTGCTCATAGGACTGTCAGCTGATTTCTGAACAGAAACTTTGCAGGCCAGAACGGGGTGGCAAGAAATATTTAAAGTGATTAATAGCAAGGACAACTAAGATTACTCTACCCAGCAAAGCTGTCATTTAGAATTGAAGGTCAGATAAATAACTTCACAGATAAGAAAAGGTACAGGAGTTCATCACCAGTATTACATGAAATGTTGAAAGTATTCTTTAAGAAGAGGAAGAGGAAGAAAGGAGAAGGGGAGGAGATAAAAGATATGAAAAGAAAAGAATAAAATCACAACAAATACACATCAATAATTGAATCAAATGAACAGAAGATCTAATGAACAAAATGAATTAATGAATAACATAGAATTAGAGGCATGGAACCATGGAACATACTAATAGATCTCAAGGGACAATGGGTAGGGCGGGGGGGGGGGGCAGAAAGAGATTGACCAAAGATCTTAGCTATTGACACCCACAGTAGGGTGGTGAAGGGCCTGGGGTCAGGGCAGAAATGAGTGGAGAGGAGCAAGATTGGGGAAAAAGGGGGACATCTATAGTACTCCCAACAATAAAGATTTTTAAAAAAGGATTCAATGGTAAATTGTATGTTATATGAATTTTACAATTTAAGATATATGTATATACACTGCATGTATTATATAATAATTTATAATATATTCAATATCTGTTTATGTATTTTTATATATATACATATTTGAGTAGACTCAAGGATATTACCTTAAGATTATCAAATTGACTCATTTGTATAAAAATATGCCTTGTTTGTGTGGAAGAAGAGTGGGGTTCCTGAGAGTTCAGAAGCTTAGGTCTATCTTGGAAATGGGCTGTGCCAATGAATGTCAGGGCAGGGAAAAGGCTGACTGTAACAACCCGATTCCTGCTATATACCTTGGTTTCTGGTGAACAAGGACTCATCCAAAAACCTAACTGAAAAAAATTATTGCCTCATGATCTCATGTCAACTTCCTCCCATGCTGCTGGTATAAGTTCATGCTTTTAATCACTTCTTCCTTTACAGGGAAAAGAAAGAAGCCCAGAGAAAAATAATGAAACAGAGTCTCCTGAACCAAACTCCCACTAACCTGCTGACTGCATAATCAAGAGGTGGATATTTTATTTATTAATTATTATTTTTTTGAATATATTTTTATTTACTTCAGAGAGGAAGAGAGAGGGCAATAGAGATAGGAACATTAATGATGAGAGAGAATCATTGATTGGCTGCATCCTGCAAGCCCCACACTGGGGATCAAGCCTGCAACCCGGGCATGTTTTCCGATCAGAAATCAAACTATGATCTCCTGGTTCATTGGTTGATGCTCAACTACTGAGCAACACCGGCCAGGCTGAGCATTTTAAGAATGACATTAAAAGACTTGTTGTCAACTCAGGCACTCTTGGGCCAAGTGGAGGACATGCAAGGCTGAAAGACAAGAAAGGATAAACAGAGTGTTTGTGATTTTCAAAAGGGAGAAAATTAGTATACGTTCAAAATGGGTTGGAAAACTAGACTTCTGAAACACTGGAAAATCATAATATGCAGAAACACAACCAACAATATCATTGACCAGAACTCACTTTAGAAAAAAATTTAATAATCCAGAATAACTAAGGACTTTAAAGTAACATAATAAAGATATTCAAATTGCTAAACAAAGTAACTAACAGTCATTTTTTAAATCAAGGAATTAGGAAACAAAACCAAGAAGAAATGATATAAGAAGTTAGATGGAAAAAAATAAACAGTGATCTTAAAAATAGATGTAATAGTTATGTTAAAAAGCTCAAAAAATAATATATTAAGTTAACAGAAGGTACTGAGAAATTAACAAAAAAGTAGTTACATGGCTGATAACTAAAAAGCTCCAACATACAAGGGCGGACCCAGAAAAAGGTGGTGGATAAATGAGGAGAATCATATTCATAGAGCTAACAACACAGACTTTTCTGGAGTTGAATAAAAGTATCCTTCAAGTGGCATATAAAGATAAAATCTCATGCCAAGATGCATCACAGTAAAATTGAAAAGTCTTAAATATTACCCAAGGAAAAGGTATCATTATCTAGAAAGAAATAATAATTTGGTTAACATCAGAGTTAACAAGAATAAAGGTCAGAAGCAGTGTATTCAAAGTGTTTTGGGAGAACGACAGCCTTTCTAGAATTTTATATCCCAATAAATTATCAAGCAAGAATGAAGACCACATAAACACATTTCAGATACACAAAGACCAAAAGAGTTTACTAATTATAATCCCTCACACAAGAAATATTCAAAGGATATACTTCATTAAGAAAATAAAGCAAACTCTCAAAGAAAGCTTAGTATAAAAAATGATGAGCACAACGTTTAATAAAATGTTAGTAAATGTGCTTAACTACTGACTAATTAAAAATAGTTGTTTTTTTTAATTTACTGATTTGAGAGAAGGGAAAAAGGGAGGGGAGAGAGAGAGAAAGAGAGGGAGAGAGAGACTTGCTTTGCTGTTCTACCCTTCCATGCATTCATTGGTTCTTATATGTGCCCTCACTGGAGATAGAATGTGCAACCTTGGTGTATGGGGACAATGTTCTAACTGAGCTACCCAGCAAGGGAAAAAGGGAAAACAGTTCTTTTAAAAGTCAACATCTAGCTCTAACCAGTGGCTCAGTGGATAGAGCGTCGATCTGCGGACTCAGGGATCCCAGGTTTAATTCCGGTCAAGGGCATGTACCTAGGTTGTGGGCACATCCCCAGTAGGGAGTGTGCAGGAGGCAGCTGATCGATGTCTCTCTCTCATCGATGTTTCTGACTCTTTGTCCCTCTCCCTTTCTCTCTATAAAAAATCAATAAAATATATTTTTTAAAAAGTCAACATCTATATATATAATCTGTATAAATATATAATGTGTGTGTGTGTGTGTGTATATATATATCTGTATCTAATCTAATAGAGTAATATGCAAATTGACCCTCACTCCATTACACCTAAGCCACGCCCACCAGCCAAGCCATGCCCACCAGTCAATCACAGCGACATATGCAAATTAACCCAACCAAGATGGCAGCCGGCAGCCACGCAGCTAGAGCAAACAGGAGGCTTCCATTGCACCAGCGACGGAGGAAACTGCCAGCCTAGGCTGCTCAAGGCAACAAAGTTTCAATTATAGAAGCTACAGAGCTGAAGCAAACAGGAGACTTTGTTTTACCAGCGATCAAGGAAACTGCCTGCCTAGGCAGGCTGTGGCCTCCGCTCAAGGCAACTAAGTTTCAATTATAGAAGATAAATAAACCCCAGAAACTTGATTCCAGCCAGCTTCACTGGGACGTTGGGTCAACGGGAGTTATGGCCAGCTTGCAAACAGTCATCAGCCCCTCACCCAAGCTGGCCAGGCACCCCAGAGGGAGGGGAACACCCACCTTGAAGGGGCTGTGGCCAGCCTGCAAACAGCCAACAATCCCTCACCCAGGGTGGCCAGGCACCCCAATGGGAACCCCACCCTGATTTGGGACACCCTTCAGGGCTAACCAGGTCTCCCCCACCCATGCACCAGGCCTCTATCCTATATAATAAAAGGGTAATATGCAAATTGACCCTAACAGCAGAACGACTGGGAATGACTGGTCACTATGACACACACTGACCACCAGGGGGCAGATGCTCAATTCAGGAGCTGCCCCTGGTGATCAGGGCACTCCCACAGGCGGAGCTTCACTCAGCCACAAGCCAGAAGGTTGCCAGTACAGCGGTGGTTGTGGGAACCTCTCCTGCCTCCTCAGCAGCACTAAGGATGTCTGATTGCAGCTTAGGCCTGCTCTCCACTGTTAAGTGGACATCCCCGAGGGCTCCCAGGTTGTCAGAGGGATGTCTGACTGCCAGCTTAGGCCTGATCCCCTGGAGAACTGGCCTAAGCCAGCAGGTGGACATCTCTCGAGGATTCCCAGACTAAGAGAGGGCACAGGCC
>PVJC01051169.1:0-11551 GCA_004026665.1 Murina feae | reverse complement strand
GTTTCAACTTATGTAGATTATAAATTGAAGTAAAGCACATGAGAGAAAATGTTAAAAAAATGCAACCCCCCCCACAAAGAGCCACATGTGGCTAGTGACTACCAAACTAGATAGTGCAGATACAGAACATCATCATAGCAGAATGCTGTATTGCACAGCTAAGACAATCGAAACTGAATACAGTACAGTCACTGAAAAGGATGTTGCACATCTATCTATACACACTCCTTACCAATGACTTCATAATACACACACTCATATTTTGGGAGCATGGAAAAGAGGATGCAAACACCTAACTTTTGTTAATCCTTACCCAAGTATATTTTTTCCATTGCTTTTTAGAGAGAAACAGAAAGAGAGAAGAATCAAACCCACAACCCTTTGGTGTGAGGGGCAATGCTCCAACCACTGACGAACACCAGTGAGTGCAAATTTTCACTTTGTTTCATATTCCTGGGTATCTATAATAATAAAACCGTAGTATGCTAATTAGACCGGACATCCTTCCGGACGACCTTCCAGAAGAAGCTGGGGATCCGAGGGAAGCCGGTGCCAGCAGTTGGGGGAAGGAAGGCCTACTCTTTTTTTTTTTTTTTTTTTTTAATATATTTTATTGATTTTTCACAGAGAGGGAAGGAGAAGGACAGAGAGTAAAAACATCAATGAGAGAGAAACATTGATCAGCTGCCTCCTGCACACCCCCCCATCGGGGATGTGCCCACAACCAAGGTAACATGCCCTGGACTGGAATCGAACCTGGGACCCTTGAGTTCACAGGCCGACGCTCTATCCACTGAGCCAAACTGGTTAGGGCAGGAAGACCTACTCTTGCATGAATTTCGTGCCTCTAATTTTTTAAAATAAGCTCACACACATTTTTTACTTTAGAGAAAGAGGAAGGGAGAGGGAGAGTACATTGATAAGAGAAACATCGACTAGTTGCATCCCACAAGCACCCTAACTGGGGATCAAACCCGAAACCTGGGTATGTGCCCTGAGTGGAAATCAAACCAGTAATCTTTCAGTGCATGGGATGACGCTCAACCAACTGAGCAACACTGGCCATGGCACTCCTGGGTACTTTTAAATATTTAGTTTCTATACTAATATTCTAAACTTATTTGTCTACATATCTACCTGCTTGAATAATAGTGTGCTCCTCCTACTCTACCATATGCAGAATGCTGAGTGAAGACATCAGGAAGACACTCCCATCTTTGGTTACCCCAATTCCATGGGTCAATTCCTTGTTCCCTCCCTGTCTGACAAACACCACTCATTAATGCTTACTTTTTCTGCAGTCCGGTTCCAGACAGTCACTGTGTGACCCATTTTTAATAAGTTGGAGACGATGCCACTTCCCATCAGGCCGAGGCCCAAAAATCCTATCCTGAAAAAAGAGAGACTAATTAGTTTGGGGAGGAGTAGAAGGGACAGGGTTAGGTGTCCTGAATGCAGCACAGACTCTGCTTCCTCATAAACCTGGGGTGGGATCTCAGACCACCAGAAACATCGCTCAGTGGTGTTCTGACACCACGAACACTGAGCCAGATGTGGCGCATGCAGATTATGCCTTTTCTTATTATGCCATCACTTAAAGGTGTCCCTAGATTTAAAAGGACATTTCTAAACGCTTGACTGCCACAGAAAGAATTATGACATTTTTGGTTTAGGTGTTCCAAATCATTTCCTTGATGCTTTGATAGAGAGTCTGAGCTTACAATTCCGTAACAGTGAGAAAGCAGACACTTATCTCTGGCTTTGCAAGAGTTTTGAGTTCTAGATCTTTAGATGCCTCTTGAAAGCACATCAGGATCCATGACAAGTAACTGAAGTGTCAGAGCCAGCCACCTTCCTCAGCTGCAGAAATCTGTGTCCTAGTCTTGCCCTTCCTCTCCAGGCTCCAAACTTATACTACCTTTGCATTCTTTCTGTTTGCAGAGGCAAACCATGTCCCTCTTCTTCAAAGCTTTGCCTGAGCTTTGGACCAACCTTTCCCAGTGCACAAGTTCTTCCCAAATCTGCCTTCTTCTGAACCTTTCCCCATTACCGCTGTCTGCTGGTCCACCTCTCTCTGCTCTCCACAACACCCTTCTAACTGCAGGCCATTATGATCCTTTTTCATGCTCTGCGTACCTTCACTTCCTATAGCCTGCTCCTTTCTACAACCCCAAGAACTTGGGGACTGCTGCTTTTACAGATGATTTTACCCTGCCCAAATGTCTTTTCTTGGTTCCTGTATTTCTTTATTATCTCTCCTGGCATGTGACTTGGCTCAACTATGCCTCTTTGTTCATTTCTTATTACATTATGTTGTTTTCACCTCGGGCTTTCTCTCAACTCTGGACGCACTTTGCGGCTTCTCCACTTTGACCTGTGTTATCCTGTCAGTATTTTTGGTCTCTGGTGAGACATCTGCAGTCACTTCTGCAAATAGGCTCTTCTACTTAGTTTTCCCTAATCCCTGCTGAAATATGCACTTAATACACACTCTCTGTCCCAACCAGCAGTTATTAGAATCAAATGTAAGAAATGGAACAGGATCTGAATAGACACTTCTCCAAAGAGAAAAGACACATGTCCAATAGACATATGAAAAAATGCTCAAGGTCACTAATCGTCAGGAAGATGCAAATTAAGACTCCAACAAGGTATTACCTCACACTTGTCAGAATGGCTATCATCAATAAATCAACAAACAAGTGTTGGCTAGGATGCAGAGAAAGGGAACCCTAGTGCACTGCTGGTGGGAATGTAGACTGGTGCAACCACTGTGGGAAAACAATATAGAGTTTCCTCAAAAAATTAAAAATGTATAAGCCTAACCAATGGACAAGGACAACAGGGGGGTGAGGGCATGAGTGGAGGGTTTGGGGGGGCAATGGGAGGATAAGGACACATATGTAAAACCTTAATCAATGAATAAATTTTAAAAAAAGCCATCAAAGACTCAATAAAAAATTAAAAATGGAACTGCCTTTTGACCCAGCAATCCCATTTCTGGATATATATATATATATATATATATATATATATATATATATATCTCCTATGAATCCTTAGTATAGCAACCTTATCTACAATAGCCAAAAATCTGGAAACAGGCCAAGTGCCCATCAGATGAGTAGATAAAAAAGTTGTGATACATTTACACAATGGAATACTTACTATGCAGCTATAAAAAAGAAGGAATTCTTACTCTTTGCACAACATGGATGGACCTGGAGATTACTATGCTAAGTTAAATAAGTGAGTCGGAGAAAGACAAATACTATATGATCTCACTAATATGTGGAATCTAATGCACAAAATAAACTGATGAACAAAACAGAATGAATACATGGAACAGACTGACAGATGTCAGTGGGAAGGGGAGTGAGGTGACTGGATAAATGAAGGTGAAGGGATTAGCTGAGGAACATATATGCATAGCACATGGACATGGATAATAGTTTGGTGAGGGCTGGGGTGGGGGAAAGGGGCTTATAGGAACTGGGTAGAGATGGGCAAAGGGGAGTGAAATGGGGGACATCTGTAATAGGTCAACAATAAAATATTTAAATTTTAAGAAAAGAAAAAGGGAACCTATCACCTTCCTCACCAAATAGTGCCTTGTCCACTAGGTTTAAGCCAAAGCATAAAAACAAGATCTTTTGTCATTCACAGAGATATGGGTAGTGTAAGTTTTCCCTATGATTCTAAATCATGAGGACTAATTCTTTTTCCATTTCTTGGCTGTTTGTTTTAGGATACCCAGCAGAACTGGGGACGAAGTTTCTGGATTTTTAACATGGCAACTAACAATCCTTCATAGTGCCCTTGAGATAAGATGGAGAATGTAGGCTAAGTGGATTAAGAACAATATAGCTGGTTAGCTTTAGTTGGTTTCATACTCAGGTTAAAAAAGTATTTTACTATAAGGGCAATACAGGCCTTGGGTGAAAGCATTGGGACTATACTCAACCTGTCCTAGTTTTTAAAAATTAAGAACAACACAATCCTCATTAAATGAATGGGTGACACACATCTCCCTTTTTATCTATATACTAGAATCCCGGTGCATGAAATTCATGTATGGGTTGGGCCCTAGGCCTGGCCGGCAATCAGGACCGATTGGGGCCTTCTGGCTGCTGGTCGGGACTTTACTTCATTCTGAGCCACCCCCTGGTGGTCAGCGCACATCATAACAAGTGATTGAACTCCCAGTTTCCAGGTTGAACTCCCGAGAGGACACTTTGTATATTAGCTACACGCACACCCACACACACACAGTAGAAGATATCTATAAATATAAAAGCTTAAGTGACTGTTAAGACCAAAACGACTAGTCAACCAGTTGCTATGACACACATTGACCACCAGGGGGCAGATGCTCAATGCAGGAGCTGCCCCTTGGTGGTCAGTATGCTCTCATAGCCAACCTCCCACAGCCAGCCAACCTCCCTGTCCCTCCCCAGAGCCGGCAAACCTCCTGAGTTCCCTCCCCTCATCTGACATACTGTATCTGGCACTTGCTCAAAGTCACTAACTGTCAGAAAGATGCAAACTAAATAGGCCCTGATCGCTGGCCAGACCTAGGGGACCCCACCCATGCACAAATTTTATGCACCGGGCCTCTAGTCTATATATATGGCTAATATGCAAAGTGTCCCCTTGGGATTTTGACTGGGAGACCAAGAGTTTGATTGCTCGCTGTGATGTGTGCTGACCACCAAGGGGAGGAGTGGGACACGGAGGGCGACCAGCAGCAGCAGGGTGCTGAGGGAGGGAAAGAGGAGAGGAGGCGGGGACCTGATTAGTCCTGATCGCCAGCCAGGTTTAGGGACCCTACCTGTGCACGAATTTTGTGCACTGGACCTCTAGTATATACATAGAAGCCTAAGCGACTGGTTGACCAATTGACTGGCTGGTAGCTATGACATGCACTGACCACCAGGGGGGGCAGACATTCAATGCAGGAGCTCTCACAGCAGGAATGCCACTCAGCTGACCGACAGGCACCAGACAAACAGCTGGCGAGCTCTGCTGTGGTAGCTCAAGCCTCTCCTGCCTCTGCAGCGGCGATGGCAGGCGCAGCAGGGCTGGGATGAGTGAGCTGCACCACAGCTGCCCAATGCTTTGTGCACTACTATATCTCCCAAGGGGTCCTGGATTTCGAGAGGGCACAGGCCAAGCTGAAGGACCCCACGGGTGCATGAATTCGTGCACCAGACCTCTAGTTAGTATATAACATGCCTCTATCTCCTCCAGTCTACAAAGAGAAGTCACCCCAAAAAACTGGTAGAATTAGTGATTTCAAAAGAACAAAAAATTAGGACTGAAGTAAAGGATGCACTGTTTTTAGACTGCAAAAGAACCTTTTGGAAGACAGACAGGAAATTCACACTTGGTTATCTTGCTCAGGAGAACGTTTGTTCTCAGCAAAAAACCCTTTTCATCATCACGACTCTGAAAACACAACTGGCCAGAGTAAGGGCAAAGATGAGCATGAGTGTAAGCTAAGGTTTGGGGACCACAGTCAAGGCTCTCCAACCTACCTGAGCAGGACAGAGAGCAGCAGGCAGGTGCATGAGAAGGACTAGAAGGTGACTGCAGAGAGAGCCAGGGAGGGCAGGATATTCTAAATATCTTCATCTCTCATCCCCCACAGTTAAATTCAGGATTTTCAGCACAGTTCTACTAAGCTAGGGGGTTCTCAAATGTGGTCTCCTGACTAGCAGCAGTAGCATATCTGGGAACTTGGTCAAAATACAAATTTTAAGGCTCCACCCCAGACCCACTGAGAAAACCCCAGGGGTCAGATCAACAATCTGTGCTTTGCTAACAGCCTTCCAGGTGATTCTGAGGCATAGGAAAGTCTGAGAAGCACAGAGCCGAGCATTCCCTGCTCACAGACTCACATTTAAGGGCATACATTTAAAGACAACTTCTGTCTTCTACAAGTCAATTTACTTCTAGACAAACAAACCATCATCAGTAAGGATTACAACTTTCCTCCTTGCTTTACATTCAATCCTAGCAATGACTGAAACATAACCTTTAAAGGGCCCCCTTGGGGTCATCCCTCACCCCTCAGCAGAACCAAAGAAATCTTTCCGCCAAAGGCCCTACTTTTTGTCTGTGGGTGTGATGCTGCCATTCACAGCTGTGCTGTCTGCTGCCTGGATGGAGGTAGACCCCGTCTCCTAGGGAAAGGAAGCAAAGAGCATCAGGTCAGGCTGCCCATGGCAAGGTCCCAGAGGAAGATAAAAACGAGAAGGCGTGGAAACTACATACCTCTTCACATATTTTCAACTTCTTTGTGATGGCCTGGTAACAGACAGCTGGCTAATAAAGAGGGAGGAAAAAACACCATTTATTAAACTGAATGCTTAACCATTCTTTATTATAATTTACCTAAAAAGTTAGGCCTAATGTGGTATGCTAACAAAATCTTATTTGGTGTTCAATTTTATTGAATGTTCCAGATGACACAGAAAGTTAACACACATTATCTCATTCAATTTTCCACGAAACTCTGCAAGAACCTTTTGTTAACAATGACATTAAGAATCAGAGGCGTTTAGTCACGTGCCCAGAATTACAGTGTTGGTCAGTGTAACTGTGTTTGGAACCCTGCTCTGTCCAACTTCAAAGCTACATCCTATCAGCAGATCCTATCGAGGCTTGGCCTAACCCTATACCCTGCAGTCATTTCAGAAAACTTTCCCTCCATACCTGGAGGCTATGGAGACTACCCAGCAGCACAGGCTACCTCACAGGTGGCTGACAGCTCACGAGTTTTGGTTTCTGCCCTAGACTCTGAAGGGATTCACAAATGTCTCAATCACACAGCTGACAAGTTTTTAAAGCTTTTTTTTTTGGTGGGGGGGATCTATAATAAAGGTATAATATGCTAATTAGACTGGACGTCCTCCTGGATGAAGCTGGGGCTGTGAGGGAAGCCTGGGTCCCAGGTCCCTGCCGGTAGCTGGAGGGAAGCCAGTGCCGGCAGCGGGTGGAAGGAAGGCCTACTCTTGCATGAATTTCATGCACTGAGCCCCTAGTTTTTAATATTAACAATAACCAATTCATGAGTGAGCCCCTATGTGACTTTTATTGGTTACTTGCTGCTTTGGGCAGTGGTAGAGGCAGAGCCTAACTTTTCAGACTACTAAGGTGAGGTTCCAATGGAGCAACACTCTCCCTTAGGCCAGCTCCTGACCAAGGATAAAGAGCTTCACTGAACAACTCACCTTCTCGGTTTGGCTGAGCAGGAAGTGATGGAAATGAGGGTCTGCATCTTTAACAGGCTGAAACCGGAAAATTATTAAATAAAACAAATTATATTCCACCAAAGACCCCTTCCTTCTGCCTGGTAACTGCTTTCCTCTGGCTAAACACCTTTGGGGGCCGGCCCTAATTTTCTAACTGGCTGGAAACTCTTTTCCCATTGTTGATCTAAGCTTTTTGTAAACGATGTCTGTTCCAGCTAAAGGAAAACTGGCTTCAAGTAGATATTTCTGCCCGGTTGGTATACAAATTATTCCAATAACAGCGCAGGAAAATATTTAAAAGGTATACTAATATTTTTAAGGTCCAGCATTCTCTCTAGTCATGTGAGATAACACAGCTGACAAAGCCAAATCAATTTTGAGGGCTCTTTTCCAATTTCAGGGTTTTGGACCTACTTGTGTCTGGTACCAGACTTTTGTTTGTTTTCATCTCACTGAGGGTTTTATTAATAGAAATAAAGTGACAACAACTGCAGGACTTTCATAATTAGGCCCAGTAAACAGGGAAAGGGTGCTTCTGTACCAAGGACAGAATAACATATGGCTACTAAACATCAAAGTTTTATATACAAACAGTGAAAAGGTGTTTATAAAGCATCAAGTGGAAAAAATCTGCAGATGATCCCACTTTTGCAAAAAATAACTCTAGTACCAACAACACAAACTACATATGTAATTAATAAATGATGGCTAATGGGTGTACCAAAGGGGCTGAAATAAGTTATATCAAACTTAACAGTGAGCACCCTGAGAGTGGAAACTTGCATTCTTTACCTCATACTACTCTGTACTGTTTGATAATTAAAAAAAAAAAAAAAAGCAGCTTTATATACACAAAAAGGAAAAAAAGTGTATAGCAGTCAGGCTAGGAAATCACCTCTGAGGCCAACCTTGAACTGGCCAGCAGGATAGATCCTTACCTCATTCACAGTTGGCTGCCATTTAAATGCAGCCATGGGTCCGGCCATCATCCCCTTAATGGTACTAGACTCAGGAATGGTGAGATCCTACAGAGGGAAAGGAATATCGTCAAGACGCTGTGGGACCTTGATAGTAGATGTCTTCTTGCCCAAAGTGGGGAGTAATTCTTCATTGATCTGCTTCCTTTAGTCACATTTCATCCACACTAAACCTCTAGTCCGTCCTGGCAGGTGTTGCTCAGGGGTTAGAGAGTCGATCTGTGCACCGAAGGGTTGTGGGTTTGAATCCTGGTCAGGGGCATGTACCTGGGTTGCAGGTTTGATCCCTGCCTTGGTTGGGGTGTGTGTGGAGAGCAACCCATCTAAGTGTCTCTCTCACATCGATGCTTCTCTCCTCTTTCTCTTCCCTTCCCTCCCTTCACTCTCTCTAAAAAATCAATGGAAGGAGTATCCTTGGGTGAGGATAAAAAAAAAGAAAACCAGACCAGCTGGCATGGCTCAGTGGTTGAGTGTTGACCTATGAACCAGGAGGAAGTCATGGTTCGAATCCCAGTCAGGACGCATGCATGGGTTGCGGGCTCGATCTCTAGTGTGGGCATGCAGGTGGCAGCCTCTCAATGATACTCTCTCATCACTGATGTTTCTACCTCTCCTTCTCCCTTCCTCTCTGAAATCAATAAAAATATATTTTAAAATAAATAACAAAAAACCCCTAGCCAGCTCCATGGTCTCAACGTCAGTTCAAGCCCATGTCCTCAGCCAGGTTCTGATGACCATCCATTGGGAGAACCAGGGAAAGTTCTCATCAACACAGAGTGAGGTTTTCTTCTCTGTTCTTGAAATAACAAAACATATTCTGGTGTGTGATGGAGAAAAGCCCAACTATGGTCTGCAGTGTTGTTAGCAGGTCACAGAGAAAATTCCTTATGGCAAATAATAAATATTATTAAGAAAATAGAACAGGCTTCAGAAGGAATCCACTAATCAAAAAAACTCCTAAAAAAGCCACATGCTGCTCATGGGGAAATCTGCCCAACATTTTTCAGGACTAAGTGACAAAGCCGGAATTGGAACTCAGGGTGGTCTAGAGCCAAGATCCCCTCACTCTCCCCAGACTGATGCAAGGAAAGGACCCATCGGAGTGAGGCTGCTGCTCCTCTTTATTAAGGGCCTGGCCCACACCCATTCTAGGCAGAGGCACTGTTCGTTCCAACTTTCCAACTGGTCTGTTCTCTTTCCCTCCACCACTGACTTTACCGCCTCCTCCCTTTCTTCATCTGCTATCTTTCACAGTGGCCCTCCCGATATTTCTACTTGGATATCAAATAGGAATCTTGACATGCCCAACTGAACTCTTGATTTCCCTGCCCAAATGGCTTCTTCTACAGTCGTCTCAATCTTCGAAACAGTAACTCCATACTACCAGGCCAAGATTCTTAGAGTCCTTCTTGATTCTACCCACCTCTCTCCTTTAATCCATCAACAACGATTATGGCTTTACAAATGGGAATGTGCAACCCCTTCTTTTGAATACCCCCACTACTAACACCCATTGCCTATCACTTGGTCTGTAGCAAAAGGAATCTGCTTCTGTTCTGGACCTGTACAGCCTAGTCTATACACAGCAGCCAAAGTGAAGCATGACACTTCTCTGCCAAAAACTGACATCCTGTCTCACATGGTCAAGCTAGAGGCTTTCATTGTGGCCTATGGGGCTCTAGATGTGCTGCAACCCCACTCCATGCTAACCTCCAACCTAATGTCCTATTACTTTCTCTCTCCTGACCACTCTCCATCTCACCAGTACCCCCATGGCTCTCCACCTCCATCCCCTCAAACACCACACCTAGTGCCTTTGCACTGCTGGGCATGCTCTTCCAACCTGGTTCATATGTTCACTTTAGGTCTCCAATGAAATGTCACCTTATCAGAATGCTTTCCCTCATCTCTCTGTATTTTCCTCCATTGGAACGTGATACTGATTACTATAATGACAACAAATGCTTTTACAGGGCTTACCATATGCCAGACATTGTGTGTGCTAGTTATATGTATACTAGAGGCCTGGTGCACAAAAATTTGTGCACTCAGGGGGGGTCCCTCAGCCTGGCCTGTGCCTTCTCGAAGTCTAGGACCTCTCGGGGGATGTCCACCTGCTGGCATGCCTGGCCAGCCTGGGTGAGGGGCAGGTGGCTGTTTGCAGGCTTGCCAAGCCCCCCAGTGGGAACCCTCACCCCATGGGGGTGTGGCCGGCCTGGGTGAGGGGCTGAGGGCCGTTTTCAGGCTGCCCACAGCCCCTTCAGGATTCAGGTCCCTACTGGGGTGCCTGGCTAGAAACAGGTATCTGGGATTTATTTAACTTCTATAATTGAAACTTTGTTGCCTTGGTCCCCTGCTTGAAGCCTGGGTTGAAGGTCCCAGCCTGGCAGGTATCTGGGGTTTGTTTATCTTCTATAATTGAAACTTTGTAGCTTTGAGTAGAGCTCAGGGCCCACAGGGCCCTGGCTTCCTCCATTGCCTGGGGCAACTCCAGCTCCATGGCTGCCACCATCTTAGTTGAGTTAATTTGCATATTTGCTCCTGATTGGTTGATGAGCATGGCTTGTGGGTGTCATGGAGTGAGAGTTAATTTGCATATTACTCTTTTATTACATTAGATTATCACATAATTATCACAACCTCATCTAATAGAACTATTATCATCTCCATTTTACAGAGGAGAAAACTGAGACAGAGAGCTTACGTAGCCTTGCCTAAGGTCACAGAGCTAATAATGAGTGTGGTAGATGAAATTTAAACTCAGGGAATTTGGCTTCAGGATCTATGTTGTCATAAGTAACTTCTATGAAAGTAAGAACGTCACCAATTTTGTTTACTTTATATATCCCGTGCTGGGAACCATTCCTCAAGCATAGTTGGTGTTCAACATTTACTAGTATTGAAGAAATGAACATGATAGGGGCCTTGTCTTTCATGCTGCTTTATCTATAGACACTTGAATATAGAGGTTTGAGTAAAAGAGGCCTAGTGCAATACTGCCAAAAATAATTTTCTGCCATGATGAACATGCCCTATTACCTTTGCTAATACTACAGCCAATAGTCACAAGTCCACCATGGAGTACCTGATATGTAGGTTAATCCACTCCTACAGGTTGGTTTCAATTGAGTTCTCTTTTGATTCTAGTTTAGATGCTTGTAAATACAAGAATGTCTCTTGTGTGAAAGCAAAGGGAGAAAATCCAAAGGCGAGTTATTACAGAAAAATACACTAGCCAGTGGTAAGTGTGGCTTAGTGGTCAAAAAAATATACTAAACAACTTTATAGGAAATATAGTATCTACTGATACCACAGAAA
>PVJC01051168.1:0-11552 GCA_004026665.1 Murina feae | reverse complement strand
GCTGGCATAGCTGTGCCAGGTGTGTCAGCTCAGTGGGGGGGGGGGGGGTCTGGCCTGGGGCGTCCAGGAGCAGCTGTTCTGGGTCTGCTGCCTAGCTCCGCCCCCGGGAGCCTCCGAGGAGTATCCAGGAGCACCTGTCCCGGGTCCACTGCCTCGCTCCACCCCCTGGGGGCCTCCCCAGGGTATGCAGGAGCACGGGGCCTCTGCAGGGTGTGCAGGAGCAGCCGTCCTGGGTCTGCTGCCTGGCTTTGCCCCCTGGGGGCCTCTGCAGGACATCCAGGAACGCCTGTCCTGGGTCCACTGCCTGGCTCTGCCCTGGGGGCCTCCGCAGGGTGTCCAGGAACACCCGTCCAGGGTCCGCTACCTTCATCCGTCCCCCAGGGGCCTCCACAGGGCGTGCGGGAGCGTCTGCTGCACAGTGCGGAGAATCTGAAGCCAGTTCGCTGCCCAGCTCCACCCCAGGTGTGTTTGCTTGGCAGCAGGGCCCCACCGAGGGATTCTGCACCAGCGTCCGCCCCTGGCTTGCCACCCAACTTTGCGCCAGGTGTGTCTCCTCAGCGGTGTGGGCCCACCAGGCGTGTGCAATCGTGGTCCCTCCGGTGGGAAACGTCCAGGCCTGCACTCACCAGCCTTCCCACCCCGCTGTGCACGAACCCTGAAGGGGCTGTGGGCAGCCTGAAAATGGCTCTCAGCCTCGCACCTAGGCTGGCTAGACATGCCAGCAGGTGGACATCCCCCCTGAGATGTCCCAGACTGCAAGAGGGCACAGGCCGGGCTCAGGGACCCCCACCGAGTGCACAAATTTTTGTGCACCGGGCCCCTAGTATTTATATAATTGAACACCAAGTTAGTTTTGGACATCCTGACAACTAAGACAAAAATGTATTGGTCGTTTAATAAGAACTTTTCCTCTAAAACAAGACAAATCTTATCCTAGCATTCATTTCAAGGAGGAACTGATCATCGGCTCCTAACATAAGGGATGTTGAGTAAAAAAAGGAGAATGCTTTTTAAGTAGAATTTTACAAAATATACCAAAAGACACCATAAACATATATTTCTTATATTCTCATTCTATAAAGTACAGGGTATAACATGGTTTATGTATAATTTTTAGAAATTACATCAGTAGGTGTTATTCAAAGAGAGAGACAAGTATATTTTGAGATAGTATGTTGCTTTTGATGATAGATCCTGGAGTCTAGAGTAGCATACCCTATTGTGGGTTCAAAAAACCCCCAAAACATTCGTTTTTAAAAAAGAAGATGACAATGGATATCAGACCTAGGGATATGGTGAGGATATATCTCTTAACAAGTGCCCAGACAAGGGCATGCACACTAAAATTTCAGAACCAATGATAAGGTCATTAGAGAACTAGCAGCTAGCAGCAGCTAGCATAAACTTAGGTACAAGCAGCATAAAGGTAAATTAGTTTGGCTAAAGAATGTTGAGACTATGGGTGTCAGTACAGTCATGTCTGGCCATGTACTGAAGCTTATATAAGGACCCTCTAGACTTGTTGAGCATTGGTTTATGGGGTTAATAATTTGAACTAGTTAGAACAAAAGAGGGCTGTATAGGAAAGGCAAGAATATTTAATTCCAAAGCTAAAGTCTTTTTTTTGAAAGTTTTTTTTTTTTGTTTTTTTTTTGGTAGATTTGGAAGATTTGGCCCTCTAAAACTGAAGATCATGTTGTCCAATTAAGAACAGGTCAGTGGGTGGGCAATTATGTAGTTTCAGTGGCCCATTCATTATGCAGGTCCAGATGCCTGTTTTTCTAGACTTCATCCCTTTAACATGACTATATGAATTGTTATGTGTAGATATACAATATTTTGAGATGTAATGAGTATTATGTCAGTCAGAGAGGGTGCTTCAGAGCTCATAGGCTTTTTCATGACCTCTAGCAGCTGGCTGATATTCTACAGATGACCTGACACTGAGAAGGTAATTAGAAGGCGCATTGCTAATAAGGCTGACCTGATGAATATGTCCATCTTTTTGGTGACAGGAAGGCTATGAGTACTTGAAGAAGTAGTACTAAAATGCTTATCAAATAAGTACATTTGAGTATTTTCCTCTTCATGCCTGACTGGCACCTGAGAATCTGAGAGATAGAACTGTTTCTTAAATATAAAAGTTATATGAAACTTAATATCATATAGGATGAATCTTTTCTTAAGATGTATATAGACATGCCAAATAGCAGAAGCAAAATTCAATGCATTTATTTAACAGTTGTACTCTATTGCATCTAAAAGGCTTTTAAGGTTGACTTAAGAAAAATCAACAGTGCCTGAGGAGACAGTGAAGAACTCAACAGGAACAATCTTATGAGAGAAGAATGAACCACTGTATCTTGGTTAAAAATATTAAGTCAGTCGGTTCTAAGTTTTCTACTGGCAAAATGAAGCAAAAAGGAGTATGTGATATACAATTATTTGTTTTCTGACAATAGAAAGTACAAAAAATTAATCTGCAAAAAAATACATTTTCTGAACTAAATTCCTAAAAGTAAGCTTTTATAAAAGTCCTTCAAAATATTGGCATATTAGAAACATTATTTTAATCCATAAGTGTGTATAAATACTGTAAAATGAGAAAGTTATAAAGGAATATACATATTCTCTTTCAAATAAACTTCAATTCAACTCAGAATCAGGAAATAAACATAACAGGCTCTCCAATTCATCAAAACTAAGACTCTAATTGCTTTACTTACCTCCAAACTCCTCCTATACTGACTTCTAAATAAAAAAAATTAGTATTTTCACTTATTCTGACTTAAAAATTCTTGGCCCTTTAGGTTACTGAATTTAAAAAACAGAAATTCTCCATAATGAGGGCGGGGGGGACAATTTATGTAACTCTTGCCTTCTTCAAAACAGTTAAGTCTCAACATCTCTAAAAACTCACCCTGGTCATTGTATCGAGACAGATCGGCCTGGCTGATGTAGAGGTCATGATCACTGTCTAGTTCCCAGAATTTACAGTAAATAACATAAAAATGTTCATAGGAAAAGTAATCTGTGATTTGGTTTATATCTTCCTCTTCTTCCAAAAGCGCTAGAGTCTGAAATGGTATGAACAAAGAAAATTTATTTTAAAATTATGAAAACCTAGCTTTGGGCATTATATAGAATCTATAAATTTTTATTTTACATTGAATTGAAAAACTTGGTATCAAATCAGGAACTTTAATAGGTAACCTCACTCTCCCTTTTCATCACCTGATCAATCTATAAGCATTAACACATTTCGGACCAGTAGTTTTGTTGCTAGCTTTACCCAGTGGCCAGACAAGTTTCTATTGAACGAGTACAAAAAACGTTTTACATAAATGTTAAAAGTATGCTTTAAAATTAAATACTCATTGCATTTTGAAGTTATTTATTACATGTTCTTACAAGCTAATATCTTTTTAAAGAATTCTTGTGATTGGCCACAAGCCTTAGAACAGAAAACACGAGAATCCTTGTGATCTGTCCGCAATGTGTTGATGAGCTCTGTAATATGCTCAGCACAGGGCTAGATGCTATGGAGGATTTAAATGCAAGGGGACTGCAGCCTATCCGAGGCCCCCAGCCTAACAAGCACAGAAAAATTAAACAACAGGCTAGGTTACATGGCACATATTGACATGCTTTTAGCTTTTCAGTTATGCAGTGACATCTATTATGAAGAGTAGGCATCCACATATAGGGTTTTTCTTTTTCTTTTTTAAAATCTTCACCTGAGGATATTTTTTCCACTGATATTTAGATAGAGTGGAAAGGAAGGAGGGAGGGAGGAAGGGAGGGAGGGAGGGGAGAGAGATTAAGAGACATTGATTGGTTGCCTTCTTAACTTGCCCAGACCATGGCTGGGATTGAACCAGTAACCCAGGTATGTACCCTAGACAGGGAATCAAACCTGAGACCCTTCAGTGCTAGGGCCATGCTCTAACCACTAAGTAATATTGGCCAGGGTGAAGTCTGTATGGTTTTATTAATCAATGTCACCCTAATAAATTCAATTAAAAAACGAAACACTAAAAAAAACAACAAAAAACACCCCAAAACTAAAAAAACCAGCCATATAAAACCATATAATTCATATATGTATGTCTCTATATACGAATAAAACCAAAGATAAATGGGTTCCTTCTAGTGAAAAGGGGGTGAAATGGCAGAGTGATGAGATAAACAGTGACTTGAGATTATTATTCTAGGTATGTTCATGTTATTAGAATATTTTACGAGCATATATTCATGTATAAGAGGAAGGCTAAGGAGAGAGGTAGGGAAAGAAATAGAGAGGAGAATAAGTAATACTCTAAGAAGCACAACACTTGAGTTCTAATTCAGCCACTTACTTGCTGTTTGATCTTATCTAAGTCATTCAATCATATGTGGGCTTCACATTTTATCACAAGTTTTAAAAAAAGGACTATAATGATTCAGAAACTAAGAACTCTAATATGCTTCAGGAATGTGAGATGTAAGGCCTCTTTTAGGGAATTATTGCCATCTAAACCCAATCCATATTACCTACTGAGAGCCCAGGCATACATAAGGTATGCAATAGATATTAATAAGAACTGTGATGATTACTGTTCATTTTAGAATACAAAAAGTTTGTGTATCTATTATGAGCTGCTAATTTTGCCAATCTACATTACTTTGTCTCAGATAAAGACAGAAAAAATATAGGTTAAATATTTATATAAAACTACATTTAGTATAATTCATTTAAGATAAAGTATTTCATTTATTTTCAAGTGTGAACAATTTCACCTTCTTCAGGGTAACAGGCTTGAACAATCCGGCATGAAGATTAGCTCGGTAAGAGGCTCTCACTAGTGGTCAGTACTTTCTCATAAAATAAATAAAATAATTAAATAAAACGCACTTTTTGTTAGAAGGAATTTTTAGCACTTTTCTCCAGCAGGAGCTGGATAAAGAGTCATTATTGAAATTATCAAGTTGAAATTCTTCTATTTCTTTTGCAAGGCCTTTCCCAACTCTGTTCCATCTCACCCCTCCAGCCTTATCACTGGTCACTCTCTGTGGAGCCTTTGGCCACTTAAAACTGTCTTGTAGTTCCTAAATGTGACACTTTCATGCTTCTGGGCCTTGCTTATGCTGCTTCCTTTATCTGGAATATCCTTTTCTTCTAATTTCTATCTTGGTAAACTCCTAATATATCCAAGGTCAAGACTGCATGTCAGTCCTTCCGTGGCCTTCTTTGTATATTTATTACACTTCTCTGTGTAATTTTTCAAGTCAGGTGTGGCAGTGCACTTGTTTTTAAAAATATATTTTTATTGATTCAGAGAGGAAGAGAGAGGGAGAGAGAGATAGAAACATCAATGCTGATAGAGAATCACTGATTGGCTGCCTCCTGCACGCCCCCTACTGGGGATCGTGCCTGCAACCAGGCATATGCCCTTGACCATAATCAAACCCTGGACGCTTACAGTCTGCAGGTTGATGCTTTATCCACTGAGCCAAACCAGCTAGGGCAGTTCACTTTTTCTCTTCTGCTCTGCAGTGCATGTGTTGATGTAAAAATCCCTTGTTATTCATCTTTGTTCCTCCCAACATATCCCAGGTATCTGATAAACGTTTAATGACTGAAAGTAGTGACAGAGCTTCACATACAATAAGCACTCAAATATTTGGTAAATGAAGTAAAATTATTACTTAAATTGTTCCTTATATATGAATTTCAGTGAGAGACATACTTGCAAAAAGTTGCTTTTTCTTATCTCTGTCGAAGTAATTTTCCCACTCCAAGATCTGTTCACTGTGTAGAATATTCTCTGAATAACCTGGTCCCAAAGGAAAACAAAACCAGATAAAAACATTAAAGATATCAATTACTTCACCAAGGCCACTGCATCTTATCAACATACTTTAAATCTGATAAATTTTGACTTTTTGATTATGTCAAGTATCAATTCTAATAAAAATTAACTCTTTAAAAAAATCTACAACTATATAGTTTGCACCTGCCCCTATCAGTCCAAGAATAAAAAAATAAGGTCTTTCCACAAGTCTGCCTTTGCCCAGCTGCCTACATGTCACTTTCTTAGTTTACCTTTCATCTTATACTGTGATGCCTGATTCAAGTGGTATTGGATGTTTTGGGAAGGTAAATGAGGTGGGAAATATATACCGGGTTTGCTTAATAATTAATGGGTCAGAAGAATGGCTGCCAGTGTGATAGGATTTGAGCGAGCATTATTTTGGTTACTACAGGCCCGGTGCACAAAAATTTGTGCACTCAGGGTATCCCTTAGCCTGGCCTGTGCCCTCTTGCAGTTTGGGACCCCTCGGGGGATGTCCTCCTGCTGGCTTAGGCCCGCTCCCTGGGCGATTGGGCCTAAACTGGCAGTCAGACATCCCTCTGGCAGCCCGGGAGCCCTTGAGGGATGTCCACTTGCCAGCGGGGAGCAGGCCTAAGCTGCAGTTGGACATCCTTAGCACTGCTGAGGCAGGTGAGGCTCTCAGCACCACTGCTGTACTGGCAGCTGGCAGCCTGGCTTGTGGTTGAATAGAGCTCCCCCTGTGGGAGTGCACTGACCCCCCTGTTGGTCAGTGTGTGTTATATTGACCAGTCATTCCTAGTCGTTTTGCTGTTAGGGTCAATTTGCATATTACCCTTTTATTATGTAGGATTACAGCCTAATTCATTGGGGTCCTTAAGACAGTCTTGCAGGGTCTCTCTATAAATTCAAATACACTAATAATTTACATTCCAAATCCTTATTTGGGCATTAACAATTTTGTTAGCTAGTGTTTTATTGAGTTGAACAGATATGAAACTGGAGAAGATGTTGGACAGGATGGGAGGGAAGTGGCTGGATAGCAAATGTGTATGAGATTGAGGATGTGTATGCTGTGGTTTAGGGAAGAGTTGGAAAAGAAAGACAAGGCTGCAGTACTGGAAGTAGGAGGCCACAGTGCATTCTTTTTTAAAATATATATATATATTTTATTGATTTTTTACAGAGAAGAAAGGAGAGGGATAGAGAGTTAGGAACATCAATGAGAGAGAAACATTGACCAGCTGCCTCCTGCACACCCCCTACTGGGGATGTGCCCACAACCAAGGTACATGCCCTTGACCAGAATCGAACCTGGGGCCCTTCAGTCCACAGGCTGACGCTCTATTCACTGAGCCAAACCAGCTAGGGCCACAGTGCATTCTTAACAATTTTACTTTGGATTATTCCTAACAATTTAATTTTTATCTATTAGTTGTTGTATTTTTTCCTCCAAAAGGAAGCAGAGATGAGAACAATTTAAGTAGATATTTTGGGGGTACTTTGGTTTTAATTTTAATTGTCTAAATAACATAGAAATCTTGTATCCTTAGTGGTTTTATAATAAAAGAGTTTAGAGATCCTTTTATTTTATTTTAATTTTTGTTAATCCTCACCTGAGGATATTTTTCCATTGATTTTTAGAGAGAGAGGAGGGGAGGTGGGGAGAGAGAGAGAGAGAGAGAGAGACAGACAGACATTGATGCAAGAGACTCACTGATTGGTTGCCTCCTACATGCACCCCAGCCAGGGCCAGGAATTGAGTCTGCAACCAAGGTATGTGCCTTTGACCGAAATCAAACCCAGGACCCTTCAGTCCGAGGGCCAACGCTCTATCCATTGAGCCAAACTGGCTAGGGCAAGGTTAGAGTCTTTTAAAACGCTATTTTAGTACAAGAACACAAAAGGAAAGACATTTGAACACCTATCCAAAAAGATCTACTGAGGGACTAAACTAACATTCTGCTTCTGGATTCTTTAGCAGAGTAATTCTCAAACAGAAGAGGGAACAACTAACCTCAGGATGAAGGTCCAGACTTCTGTTACCCAGCATTCCTCACCTCACCCCTGCTATCAGTGCCAACTCCTTCTGACCCTTCAGAATCTAGCTCAATTGCCAACTCCATAGGAAGCCCCAAACAAGGGCTGGGGTAGAGCTCTGTCTTCTGTGCTCCTGCTGTCACCTGTCTCCTCCTTCAGTAACCCTGTGCTTATATTCTAAATACTGGTGAACCAGACCATCATCACCTCTAAACTCTATTGCATGCAAGTGCCTGACACGGTGCTCTGTGTATATCAGATGGTAAACTGTTCAATATTTTCTTTTACATTGAGGTTAACTAATATACATTAGTCAGGTGTACAACATAATGATTCAACATTTCCATATATTATGAAGTGATCACCACAATAAACCTCAACATCTGCTGCCATACATGGTCACAGAATTTCCCCCCACTTCGTGATGAGAACTTTTAAGATTCACTCTCTTAGCAACTTTCAAATCTGCAATATGATATCAATGACTGTAGTCACTATGCTGTACATCACATCCCCAGATCTTATTTTATAACTGGAAGTTGATACCTTTTGACTCTCTTCACCCATTTCTCTCTGCTTCTGGCAACCACCAATCTGTTCTCTGTATCTACAAGATTGGTGTGTTTTGTTTTTTTTAAGATTCCACATATAAGTGAGATCATACAGTATTTTCCTTTCTTAGTCTGACTTATTTCACCAACCCTAATGCCCTCCAGGTTCATCAATGTTATCACAAATGGCAAGACTTCATTCTTTTTGCATGGCTGAATAATATTCCATTGTGTGGAATTTTCTTTATCTGTTCATCCACTGATGCATGCTTATATATCTTGGCTACTGTAAATAATGCTGCAATTAACATGGGGTACATATATCTTTTTGAATTAGTGTTTTCATTTCCTTTGAATCATATGGAAATTCTATTTTTGATGTTTCATTTAAATTTTTAAAATTGATTAAACGGGCGGAGGGGAGAGGGAGAGAGAGACAAGGAGAGAGAAACACTGATGTGACAGAGAGATATCAATCGGTTGCCTCTCGCATGCCGCCCAACCAGGGATCAAACCCACAACCTGTGCGCTGTGTATGTGCCCTGACTGGGAATTGAACCTGCCACCCTTTGTGCATGGTATGATACTCCAACTGAGCCACACAGGCCAGGGCTATTTTTAATGTTTTGAGGGACCTCCATACTGTGTTCATAGTGGCTAGAGACCAATTTACATTCCAACCAGCAGTCCACAAGGTTTCCCTTTTCTTCACTGACACTTATTATTTCTTGTCTTTTTCCCATGTATGAGGTGATACCTCATTTTGGTTTTGATTTGCATTTCCCTGATGATTATGCATCTATCTTTTCATGTACTTGTTGGCCATCTGTATGTCTTCTTTAGAAAATTGCTTGCTAAATTAATGAAGTATCACCTCAGAGTTTCAATGATTTCATACCATTCCTTGACCAACTTTCAGTGGCACACAGTGTAGACTTTTGTGTTACATTTGTGATAGAAATATATGGGTTGGATTCATAGCTAGTTGAATAACTCTGTTCAGAGTTATGAAAAGAATTGATGCCAACCCAAGAAAAGTCTCTAATTAGTATTTTATATAAAGCAGTATTATTGTCTATGATTTATAGATTGAATATAAAAAGTGATTTATAGACTGAATATAAAATGTGCAGAAAGGGTTAATATAGTCTAAATTATTGTTAAAGATATTACTAATGTAGTAATGCTTACTCTTGAGGAAAAATTAGAGTGTAGATGTGTCCATGATCTGAAAGGCTGATTATCAGGTGGAAGAAGCTGACTCTTTGTGTTATCCCAGAGGGCAGAACTGGAACTACTGGACAGAAATGCCCTTACACTGAAATGTTTCAATATAAGGAGGAGTTCCCTAAAATTAACTCTCTGAAGCAGTGGGCTATATGAAGAAGTGATGTTTCTTCTCACCACTATTATTTAGGCAGAAGTTGTCAGGATTCCTGCATTAAGTGGGAGATGTAACTGCCTGGCGTTTAATTTCTCAACTGGCCCCAATCACTCCAACTCTGAGGTGTTTCAGGGCAGAGAATGTGTCTTAACATTGTAATCTTAGCACTAACTTGGCTGAAGTTCATATAAAAAAGCTGGAGGAGTTTTAGCATAGGAAATCTATCTATCTATCTATCTATCTATCTATCGATCTATCTATAGAGATAAATATTTTCCTTTGTTGAACATTATATTTTTGTGCTTATTTCTCAATTTTGAATATAAATTTATCTTAAAGTCTAAGTTTTCTATCTCTATAAATTTTGTATTTATATACTCCTCAGATATATTATATTAATGGAATACTATTACAATTAAAATTATAAATCTTTAATGTGCATTTTTGCTTATTTTTCTCCTTGTTCTATTTTTTTATTTTTTGACAGAATTTTTAAAATTTGCAAACATTTATACTGTTAAGCATTTCCGATGTTAGCCTCTTCTAACCTACTTATATAATGCCATAAAAATGTACCTGTATTCTATTTTTCCATTGCCTAAATCTCCTTATTTAATGGCCCCACTTCATCAGCATATTTGTTTCCACATTACTGATTCAGCATTTTAGCTTACCGAGGTAGGGGCACCATCTAGTGGTGAGAACATGTAGCTGCTGGCTCTACATAAATTTTCCCTTCTAACTGTGGTCTACTGCTTTTAGGGAAGTAAAAAAGAAATTACTTATTAAAAAATACAGAACAAAATTTTGAAGTTAATAATAATAATTATTTACTGCCTGTAAGAGGAATGAAATTTGACAATTTTTCACTTAGAGATCTCTAGTCAATCTAAACTAATAAAAGCGGAATAATAAAATTAACCGTTACTTCGGGACACCCAACAGCCAATCAGAGCGACTGTATGCAAATTAGCCCAGCCAACACGGCGGCCACCACTCATGGAGTAAACGGGCAGCTTCCATCGCAGCAGGAGCGAAAGTGAAACTGCCTGCGCGCTGGCTTGCTTAGCCTTGACGGAAAGCAAAACACACATTTGCAACATGTTTGCAACAATGTATAAATCATAGAATCCTCGGAGCTGAAGCTGGGCCTGAGTCTAAGAGTATAACATTGTTTCATTATAGAAGCCGCGAGGTGAGGCAGAGAGGAGGCTTTGTTAGTAAAAAACCTTGCCTTAAAGGAACAGCATCAATTATAGAAGATAAACCCCAGACACCTGCATCCAGCCAGCCTTGCTGGGACTTTGGGTCAATGGGAGCTGTGGGCAGCCTTAAAGCCTGAAAGCGCCAATCAGCCCATCACCCACGCTGGCCACAACCCAGTGGGGTGAGGGACGTTCCTGGGGGGCTTGGCCAGCCTGAAGACAGCCATCAGCCCCTCACCCAGCCTGGTCAGGCACCCCAGCAGGTGGACATCCCCAGAGGGGTCCCAGACTGTGAGAGGGCACAGGCTGGGCTGAGGGACCTCCTGAGTGCACAGAGCGGCTGCAGGGCGGAACAGCGCAGGACCCAGGACCCGTGAGTGGGAAACAGGCGGCAGGGTTGCAGAGCACCAGGAAGCGGGTAAGAGGCGGCAGGGGGTCGGCGGCCTGCTTGGTGGGCTTCCCAGGCCCTTGGAGGGGCATCAGGGAGTGGGAAAGAGGCAGCAGGGGGTCCGTGGCCTGCTTGGTGGGCTTCCCAGGCCCCTTGCAGGGCACCAGGAAG
>PVJC01051167.1:0-11506 GCA_004026665.1 Murina feae | reverse complement strand
TCAGATGCGGCTGGGGGCAGGTCCCCAGTGGCGACACACACACACACACACACACACACACACACACAAAAGGCGCCTGGCAGACTGGGGCCATCATAGGACATCCACTGAGGGGTCCCAGACTGTGAGAGGGCACAGGCCGGGCTGAGGGACTCCCTCCACCCCGAGTGCACAAATTTTTGTGCACCGGGCCCCTAGTGAATTCATAAAGACAAAGAAAATGGGAGAAGGAATATAGTCAATAAATATTGGAGAAGAGAAAGTGGACAAGCAGATTGTAGCTGATTTTAGGACTAGTGACTCACTTTTTTCATTCATCTTAGAAATGTGATTGCTATTTTTTTCTTTTAATTGACAATGTCCATTAACAATACACAACCAAACTATTCCACATAAGTGTGCCATTATGTATTATATAAGATGCTAAAAAGCTGAAACCACCTTAAATGGTTATCAATGTCAATAACTGGTTCATGCATCCTAAAGAAAGTTATGATGGCCTGGCGAGTGTTGCTCAGTGGTGGTCAGGACACATGCCCAGGTTGTGGGCTAGATCCCCCTAGCAGGGGGCCTGCAGAAAGTAGCCGATTGATCTTTCTCATTCATCTATGTTTCTCTCTCATCAATGTTTCTTTTTCTCTATCCCTCCCCCTTCCTCTCTCTAAAATCAATAAAAATATATTTTAAGAAAAGAAAGTTATGATTTTTGAAAAGCATAATAGATCTATATTTACACCATGATGAAATATTCAAGTTTTTTTTTAATAAAAAAGTTAGTTATGAATAAGAGAATATTTTGACTACAAAAAAACTAAGCAAAATAAGCCTTGTACATGTGTATGTATTTGTGTATAAATTCATATGAATATAGCAATATTTTCAGGTGAAAATGTTAAATCAATTAGTTTGGGTAGGGCTGGGGACAGAAAAGAAGCAACTTCTAATTTATTTCTTATGCTATTTAAAAAAGTGTGCATTATTTTTATTTAATTAAAAATATCTAAGGTAGATAGGTTAATCCAAAAAGGAGAGAGAGCATGAGAGAGAGAGAGAGAGAGAGAGAGAGAGAGAGAGAGAGAGAGAGAGAAAGAAAGAAAGAAAGAAAGAAAGAAAGAAAGAAAGAAAGATCCAACTATGAATTGGTGGCAAAGCCAGAATTAGAACTTGGGCTCCTTGTGCTTTGTCCTGCATTCTCTGCATCTTCTCTCGGTGGACAAGGAGACAAATCAAATTCAGCATGAGAATATAGCCCAATCATGTAGACATCCACATTGAATGGAAGAGAAATTATAGTTTATGCAAGGATGTATGTAAGGATAGATTATGTAAGGATGTAAGCGATCATACCTAAAATAATGAATGAGTGTGGACCATCAGAAATAACAATAGGACCTGGCTGATGTGGCCCAGAGGGTGAGCACTCACCTCAGGAACCAAGGTCACAGATCAAGTCCTGGTCAGGGCGCATGCCTGGATTGTGGGCTTGATCCCCAGTGGGGGGTGTGCAGGAGGCAGCCAACTGATGATGTTCTTCTCTCATCAATATTTCTATCCCTTTCCCTTCCCCTCTCTCTCTAAAAAGAAATAACAATAGGTAACAAATAACTTTTTTAAAAAAATGGATAAAATGCAGGCAATAAATTACATATGGAAAAAAATTTGAAAGCACATTCAGAATAAAAGGCAACTATAAAAAGACAGTTTACAGGGCAAGAAATGTAGATGAAGCCCCAGATTGACGCATGTGGGCCTGATAAGAAAGGAGATGCTGGAAAAACTTCAGAGAAATAAAATGATGGCAAGAGTTAAAAAGAAATTTTAGATTAAAGTGACTCAGTAAATGAAGAAAATGAGAAAGAAGGTTGAAATGGGATTAATTTATCTGTAACTTTGTCATAAATATTCAGTACAGACTGATAAAAGCTAGAGCTTTCAGAGAGTAAAACTCTTGGCCCACCTCTGAGGAATAGTCTAGTCCAGCTAAATTGATCAGAAGGCAGTTTTTATGAAGTGTTTTAACTCCTTTACATATTTGTTTTTTAAAGTGAACTGTAAGATATTTTTTCAAAATATATCTGTATATGTTTTTATTGGTTTTAGAGAGGAAGGGAGGAGGAGAGAAAGAAACATCAACGATGAGAATCATTGATTAGCTACCTCCTGCATGCCCCCCACTGGGGATCGAGCCTGAAACCCAGGCATGTGTTCTGACCTGGAATCAAAGTGTGACCTCCGGGTTCATAGGCTGATGCTCATCCACTGAGCCACACTGGCTGGGCTATGCTGATGCTATATCTTCACCATATTTGTGTCACCAAGTTTTAGAAATATTCACAAAATTGTAATAGGTACTCATTAATTGTCAAGCTAAACGGTTATTTTACTGCAGACTTTGATTATATTTTCATTTTTAAAAAAAAAAATCTCCAAAAACTTAAGAGGCAACTTTGTAAAAAAGAATTCAGGAAATAAGTCTATAGTAAGCCAGATGTTATGTTGAATGTTTTTGAAAATTTTCTAGACCTTTACGGAATTTAAATATTTTCTGCTCTATCGTTTCTTTTTTTATCATTCATGTATCCAACTTCATTTTCCCTCAACAGTTTTCAGAGCAATGAAAAGTCTTCTTAGGGATTTCATTTTTCCCACACTCACAAACCCCAGAGCTTATATGCACACTTCATTAAAGCACTCAGCATAAGTAATTTCATTTGTTACTAGGCATAGAGTATGATCTTCATTTGTACCTGCAAGTGCCAATATGCCCTCTTCCTTTTAAATTTTCTTACTTAATATAAAATATACTTCTCTGTGCGTATATGGAACTGAAATACATGTACATGTATACATTTGTGTTTTCATATATAAATATTATCACACATCCTATATGATAAAAGCCCAATATGCAAATTGTCGCCTCGGGCAGTCATTCATCTTGGAGACCAAAAGTTCAACCACTCGCGATGACATGTGCTGACTACCAGGCAGTGGCACGGAACATGGCGGGTATCAACAACATGCTGCAACCTCTCGCCAGCTACCTGGGGGTGCGGGTGACAGGATGGAGGTGCGGTGAGAATGCAGGGTGTCTGCCAAGCTCACTCTCACTCCTCCTGCTACGCTCCCCTGGAGGACAGGGCTCCCATGTCAGGGAAGCTCCTGTGCTCAGGTGCCAGGCACCCACAAGGAGCCTGCCTGGTACCCGCACAGCCTCTTCCAGGTGAGCTGGGCCACAACTACCGGGACCACAGGGGCCATTCAGGCTCCCCATGGGTTCATGCAGGAGCCAGATTGCAAGGCTGTCCGGGAGACAGCGTACTGCCCACTGGGTCGCCCAGAGGCCCATGCTGCACCCCGGCTGGCAGCATTCAGCTGTACTCACTGCATCTCTTCAGATGGAGGGAGGAACGCAGGGGCCCAGAGACCAAGATGCTTTCCAGGGCCCAGAGGTCAGACATTTGTGCTTCTATCACCAGCCAGGCCTATAGACCACACCTGTACATAAATTTTGTGCACTGGGCCCCTAGTAAATATATAAAACTCTATTTTGTCAATAAAACAACTTGAGATTCTGTATATGAATGAGTACTAATTAAGTAGTCATGTAAAAGGGAGAAATTTTATTAAAAGAGATAGTTATGGAATTTTCTTGGTTGTTCTTTATTCTTGTCTTGATCCATATACCCAAATATATATATTCATTAGAAAACTGGGAGGCAGTCTTCCCATTTCTGCATCGTCCTTTCCTCTCCTACTCATCTCCACCCACCCACATGTCTACAGCTGTAGGATCCTATAAGGACCAGAAGGCAGGAATTGGAAGTACTGAGTGTACAGTGCACAATACACTCTAAGTGATGGAATTCCTTGATGCAAAGCATGTGTCCCAGCACTTCTTTCAGGATGTGGAAAATAAGGTGTTGTAATTAGAAAAATATTTCAGAAAAGATGCACTAACTCAATGTTTTCCAACTGTGCTCCTCAAAAACCTTAAGGCTATGTTTCTTAGAATAATGCACAAATCTATTTTAATGTGAACAAATTTATGAAACTACAATGTCAGATAATGTTATTTTATTATATCATAACTGAATCAGTAAGCCTGGGAATATATATGTATACACAAATACACACACACAGATAGATATAGATGATATAGGTACAGTAGATAGATAATATAGATATAGATATAGATATAGATATAGATAAATGGATATAGATGAATGTAGATATAGATATAGACATATAGACATAGATTAAATATATATATATATAGATAGAGATAGATTCAGATAGATGTAGATGTAGATATATAGATACAGAGATAGAGATAGAGATATATATAAATATAGATATAGATAGATGTAGATGTAGATATATAGATATCGAGATATAGATATATAGATATATAGATCTTATGCAACTATGAAGAAAAACAGAACATCATTGATTCTATCCTCTGGGACATGGCTACACCCTCCTTAGACTCTGCCTCTTTCAACCAGACTGGACCTCTAAACAACACCTATGTTGGGAGTTCGTTTTCTCTGCAGGGTTTGCTTTACCTATGCAACTCAGAAGCCAGTAAGTAACCCTAGATTACGAGTATCCAGCTCAACCTTCAAGATGTTATATTCTATGATCTTGAAAACAAGATGTTTCTGCTTATTTAAAGTCACCTACAACAGTGAAGCAAAGAGAAAATTAATATCTATAAAAAAAAAAAAAAAAACTTCCTGAAATGTCACAAATCCAATCTGTTAGCACCTCAGTCTAAATATTTCTTGTCTGAATGAAGACTGCTTAAGACAGTAAATCACATTAGATCTTAGACCATATGTTTTACAAAATTGGGTAATTTACCAACAGTGTAAAGATTCATGGAAAGAGCATAAAAATAAACATGATCTGCCAGGGACATGGTTAATAGTGGAAATACAAATGTGAAAAAGATCCCCATTTCCAGGCAAGGTTAAATGCATATTTTTTGAAAGGTAATACTGTAAATTGAAAATAAACACAAACTTTTTCTAAACTACTACATGAAATCAAAGTAAATGAAATCTATTCTATACTTCACATGCAAAAAAAAAAAAAAACAACAATAACAACAATAATGGAAAAAGTTGAAAGTAGTATTTATTACATAAAAATAAAGTGAAAAAAAGATGCCATACAATTGCTCTCAATTATACTACAGCTTACATTTTAAAGGTACAAAATCATCTCACTATTCAATATGAGATATCTATAATAATACATGACCAATTATTATTCATAAATATTAATGGAAACCTGAATAAGTGGAAATATACATCTCTCTAGACTATAAGCTTCATGACTCCAAAACTATGCCTATGATATTAACCAACATTTTTATTACATACACTTATATAACAGGCACATGGTAAAAAAAGTATTTTATGAATGAAAAAACCAACTAATGAGAAAAATTACAAAAAGTCAATCTTATCAAAATTTGAAATATGTATTTCTAATCAACAAGGCACATCTTAGAAGATGATTAAGTGATTGTAAATTTTATCTGTATTCATCTGTATGAATAAATAGGTAAGAATGCTAAAATATATCAAGGAAGAACAGTAATGGGAAACTCGACCTATCACATATTAAAAATCATAATTTTATGGAATAATAATGAAATCTGTCATAGAAGCAATATAAAAATAGGCAAATAGAACAGTACAAATGGAAATACATACAACAAACACACATACACACATGTGTAATTTGAGTTACTCCATAGATACTTCTTAGATACGAAGCTAAGTATTTTTTTAAAAGAAACAATTTAAATCTTCACCTTATAATAAACTAGGGGCCAAGTGCACAAAAATTTGTGCACTTGGGGGTGTCCCTCAGTCCAGCCTGTGCCCTCTTGCAGTCTGGGACCCCTCAGGGGATGTCCACCTGCTGGTGTTTCTGGCCAGCCTGGGTGAGGGGCTGAGGGCCATTTCCAGGCTGCCCACAACTCCCATTGACCCAACGTCCCAGCGAGGCTGGCTGGAATCAGGTTTCTGGGGTTTATTTATCTTCTGTAATTGAAACTTTGTTGCCTTGAGCAGAGGCCTAGGCAGGCGACAAAGCCTCCTGTTTGCTTCAGCTCCATGTCTTCTATAATTGAAACATTGTTGCCTTGAGCAGAGGCCCAGCTGGCCTAGGCAGACAGTTTCAACTCCATCGCTGGTGCAACGGAAGCCTCCTGTTTGCTCTAGCTCCATGGCTGCCAGCCGCCATCTTGGCTGGGTTAATTTGCATACATCCGCTCTGATTGGCTGGTGGGTGTGGCTTGGTTGGTGGGCGTGGTTTAGGTGTCTCAGAGTGATGGTTAATTTGCATATCACTCTTTTATTAGATTATATTTTGATTTGAAGTATAAACATTGGGTAATTTTTTGTAGCTGACACTATTACAGGTGTCCCCAGCTTCCACCTACTTACCCACCTCCATTCAGCCCCCACCCCCTTTCCCTCTATCCATCACCAAGCTGTCATCCATATCTATGGGTTATGCATGTATGTTCTTTGGCTAATCCCTTCACCTTCTTTCATCCAGCCCCCTTCTTATCCCCTCTGACAGCTGTCAGTTAGTGGCATGTAACATGCCTCTAAAGGGATAAAAATACAAGTAATCTTTAACTGGATAAAGTCCTGTTAAGATTAACAGCAATGTAAAATATAGAAGACATTACAGAGGAAATTGACTGCTTATTAAATGATCATAAATTTAAAAGACAAGGAACAAAATGAAGAAGATTCATATAATCTACCTATAATAATAAAAGCACAATATGTTAATTAGACCATACAGCTGAATGACCTTCTGGACATCATTCCAGACATCCTTCTGGCCTAAACCACGGCTTTGGGGGCCAAGGCAGAGGTGATAAGGGACCATCAGGCAGGTAGGAAAAGGCAGTTAGGGGTGATCAGGCAGGCAGGCGAGCAGTTAGGAGCCAGTATTCCCAGATTGCTAGAGGGATATCCAAATGTCAGTTTAGGCCTGATCCACAGGGATGCCCCTGTGGATCAGACCTAAACTGGGAGTCAGACACCCCCTAAAGGTCCCGGATTGTGAGAGGGTGCACGGCGGGCTGAGGAACCCCCATCCCCATGCATGAATTTCATGAACCAGGCCTCTAGTATCTATCTATCTATCATCTATCTATCTATCTATCTATTTATCTATCTATCTATCTATCTATCATCTCTATATTTACACATATTATATATATGCCAAGCAACCAGAATGACCAGAACAACAGGAAGGACTGGTCACTATGGTGCGCATTGTGTTCAGCCAACCGGCCCAATGGGGGCGAGTCTGGTCCACCAACCTCCCACAGAGCCCCCTCCTCCCCCTGTTGGCCTAGCACCCATCAGGCCCAATCAGAGAGGGCCATCCAGATCCCACCCATGCAGGAATTTGTGTACTGGGCCTGTAATATAAAATAAATACCAATAGAGATGTCATAAAAATTTTAAAAAGAGGCACAAAACCATGGAATTGGTGATTTTTTAAAAATATATTTTATTGTTTTTTTACAGAGAGGAAGGAAGAGGAATAGAGAAAGTCAGAAACATTGATGAGATGAGAGAGAAACATTGATCAGCTGTCTCCTGCACACTCCCTACTGGGTATGTGCCTGCAACCAAGGTACATGCCCTTGACTGGAATCTAACCTGGGACCCTTGAGTCCACAGGCCAACGCTCCATCCACTGAGCCAAACCGGTTAGGGTGGTGATTTGTTTTTATATACAGCATTAAAAGTGTGTTAGAAAAAAAAAACTTTAAAATCTGAGTAGTTACCTTACCAAAGAAAATAAACAGATGGTAAATAAGCATATGAAAAGATAAAAAACATTGTGATTTGGAAATGTGAATTAAAGCAATATAGCACCATACATCTACCAGAACTGTTAAGATTCCACTACATGACTGGCATGGCTGTAGAACAAAGGAAATTCTCATTCATTGTTAGTGGGAATGCAAAGTTCCATAGTCAATTTGGAAGACAGTTTGGCAGATTCTTTCAAAACTAAAAATAGACTCATAATTTAATCAAGCAATTATACTGCTATGGATCATCCCCCTGCCCCAATCTGATAAGAAAATATATCCACACAAAATTTACATGTGATGCTAATAGCAGCATTCTTCATAATCACTCAAAACAAACTGTGGTACATCTATATAATGGAATGCTATCTAATCTAATAAAAGAGTAATATGCAAATTAACCCTCACTCCATTACACCCACAAGCCATGCCCACCAACCAATCAGGAGCAAATATGCAAATTAACTCAACTAAGATGGGGGCAGCCACGGAGCTGGAGTTGTCCCAGGCAATGGAGGAAGCCAGGGCCCTGAGGGGACTGAGCTCTACTCAAGGCTACGAAGTTTAATTATAGAAGATAAACAAACCCCAGATACCTGCCAGGCTAGGACCTTTTCAATTATAGAAGTTAAATAAATTCCAGATACCTGTTTCCAGCCAGACACCCCAGTAGGGACTGGAGCCCTGAAGGGCTGTGAGCAGCCTGAAAACAGCCCTCAGCCCCTCACCCAGGCTGGACAAACCCCCATGGGCTGAGGGTCCCCACTGGGGGGCTTGGCAAGCCTGTAAACAGCCATCAGCCCCTCACCCAAGCTGGCCAGGCACCCCGGCAGGTGGACATTCCCCAAGGGGTCCCAGACTGCGAGAGGGCACAGGCTTGGCTGAGAGACCCCCCTAAGTGCACAAATTTTTGTGCATGGGGCCTCTAGTTGAGTGATAAAAATGAATGAGCTATTATGCTATTATAATATCAAAGCCCATATTGCTCAATGTATAAAGCATAGATAAATCTGCATAATTCCATGTGTGTGACAAACTGGCAAGGATAAAATTATGGTATTAATAACGGCAACTTGATCAATAGTTGCCAGAGATTTGGGGTGAACTGAAAAAGTGAAGCACAGGGGATTCCTAGGGTAGTGAAGTTATTCAGTACAAGACTCTAATGCAAGATATAGGACACTATGCATATGTCCAAACAAATGAAAATTTACAGCACAGAGTGGACCTTACAGTATAAAAAATTTTATAAATAATAATTCGAAGTCTGCTGAAATCCATAATGAAGTGTAGGCTGTGACAAATAATCTAGCTATATTAAAAATGCAAAAAAAATCACCTCACTGAAAGGTATGATGGTAAAGCTGCTGATTTAGGTAACTGAAAATAAAGAGTCTGTGTAGTCTGTGGGACTAATATATATGTTCCTGTACTCTATTTGATATAGTTGTTTTTCATGGAAGTGCAGTTAACAACTCTGCTATTGCTATACATGTGTACTGTAATTGAACAATTATGTAATGGTGATGAGGACCCAGAGTAGAAATTTGCAGATAAGCTTGGGGAGTTATGTATATCTTTGGAAATGACAATAAATTCTGGGGAAAGTAGATAGCAACAGATGGACTGACTCCACAAAAATGCCATGAGTCCACAAGACCTGAATAGGGCTGTTGATGGCAGGAAGTTGTGGGCATCACTCATTCACAGAGTCTCCAAGATTCAAAGCTGACTCAATAGCATGTAACACATGAGGAAGTCAGTTAGAATGACCATGTGGTAATGGATTAGAGCTAAAGACCTGACTATGAACTCTTATTTAGCTTAACATAAATATAGGCAGATACAGATAGAAATATTTATAGATACATCTTTATTCAAAGGTTAATATATACACATACACTGAGTGTCCAGATTATTATGACCACCTAATGGTTGTAGGCAAATTACCTATAATTTTGAGCTGAGGTTGCTAGAGGGCCAGACCATTATAAATAGGGAAGCAGGTTGTTTACCACGACAGAAGTGACTTTTTTCTGAAGATATGGCTAAACAACATGATTTAACAACCTTTGAACATGGGATGTATATATATATATATATGTGTGTGTGTATATCTAATATAATAAAAGGGTAATATGCAAATTGACTATTACCTGAGAAACCTAAGCCACGCCCACCAGCCAATCAGAGCGGCTATATGCAAATTAACCTAGCCAAGAAGGAGGCCAGCAGCTACGGAGCTAGAGCAAACCAGAGGCTTCTGGTGCAACTGCCTACCTAGGCTGGCTGAGCCTCTGCTCACAGCCAGGCCCATCAGCCAATCAGAGTGGCTGTATGCAAATTAACCCAGCCAAGTTGGAGGTCAGCAGCTATGGAGCTAGAGCAAACCAAAGGCTTCTGTTGCAACTACCTGCCTAGGCTGGCTGAGCCTCTGCTCACGGCCACACCCACCAGCCAATCAGAGCGGCTGTATGCAAATTAACCGCTGGCAGGAGGCTGGCAGGGCAGCTCTGCACTGGAAGCCTCCGCGGCCAGCATAGCAGTGCCAGGTGTGTCAGCTCAGTGGGAGGGGGAAGTCCGGCCTGGGGCTTCCTCGGGCGTCCAGGAGCACCCGTCCCAGGTCCACTGCCTGGCTCCGCCCTCAGGGGGCCTCTACCAGGCATGCAGGAGATCAGGTCCTTCATGGGGCTTGCAGGAGCAGCCATCCTGGGTCTGCTGCCTGGCTCCGCCCCCCGGGAGCCTCCACAGGGAGTCCAGGAGCACTTGTCCCGGGTCCACTGCCTGGCTCAGTCCTCTGGGTGCCTCCCCGGGGCATGCAGGAGTACAGGGGCCTCTGCGGGGCGTGCAAGAGCAGCCGTCCTGTGTCTGCTGCCTGGATTTGCCCCCTGGGGGCCTCCTTGGGGCATCCAGGAGTGCCTGTCCTGGGTCAGCTGCCTGGCTCCGCCCCGGGGGCCTCTGTGGGGTGTCCAGGAATGCCTGTCCTGGGTCTGCTGCCTGGCTCTGCTCCGGGGGCCTCCTCGGGGGCGTGCGGGACCACCCGTCCAGGGTCTGCTACCTTCATCCGCCCCCCAGGGGCCTCCACAGGGCGTGCGGAAGCATCTGCTGCACAGTGCGAAGAATCCAAAGCCAGTCCACTGCCTGGCTCCACCCCGGGTGTGTTTGCTCAGCAGCAGAACCCCACCGAGGGATCTTGCACCAGCATCTGCCCCTGGCTTGCCACTCAGCTCTGCACCAGGTGTGTCCCCTCAGCGGTGGGGGCCCACCAGGCGTGTGCGACCGTGGGCCCTCCAGTGGGAAATGTCCAGGCCTGCACTCACCAGCCCTCCCACACCCCCAGTGCACGAACCCTGAAGGGGCTGTGGGCAGCCTGAAAATGGCCCTGAGTCCCTCACCCAGGCTGGCCAAGCATGCCAGCAGGTGGACATCCCCCCCAAAGAGGTGTCCCAGACTGCAAGAGGGCACAGGTCGGGCTGAGGGACCCCCACCCTCCGAGTGCACAAATTTTTGTGCACCGGGCCCCTAGTATATATATATATACACACACATATATATGTGTATAAATATTCATATATATGTATATGCATATATACATATATATATGTGTGTATATATATATATATATATATATATATATATATATAT
>PVJC01051166.1:0-11537 GCA_004026665.1 Murina feae | reverse complement strand
CAAGCGAGTAGACTGCAGGTGTTGACACTGCTGATAGCCATCTGATGCTTATTTATTTAACAGAGGCTTGGTGTTTAAATTACTAGTATCGCTACTTGAATAGACTTGAACCTGCTAAAGCGAAGAGTTTTGCATCCTCAAACTTTGGGTGGTTCTCCAGCTTATCTCTCTGGGCTTCAGTTCCCTTATTCTGTGAGTAGAAGATTTTCCTTTGGTCCTTCTCTAAGAACTAGGTGAGGCCTCCTCTCTGAAAAAGCACAGGCACACAACATTTTGAGTGTAATGTTAAAGGATGCATGGGTCCCTTTCCCCACAAGGTCAGCCTTGGGTTCCAGGCTAAGAAACAGTAGACTAGACGATAATGTGTATTCTATTTCTGTGATTACTGGATTAAATCTCTAATGACATAATTGCATTGGGCATCAGACTTTATCTCAGAATGTATTTTTATATTAATTCTTCTAAGAGGCCCTCAGGGTCAGATATAGAGACCCTCTCTCCTCTCTCACCTCCACCTGCCCCCCACATATATTCTCTGTTCGTCGCTCCAATCCTGTTCTGCTCTGTTTTGCTGCTTATTGTGCCTCTTTTGTTCCATATTTTTGTTTTTCTTAGAAGGGCAGATCATTTTTCTGACACCTTTTCTTTGGCCAGCAGGCTGACCAATAATAATACATTGTGGAAAATATTTAGTCATTTGCTCCTTTTTGTAGTTTTTCTTAATAATTTTTACTTATTGTTTCAAAATTTTCCAGAATAAGAGAAAAAGAATGATTATTTTGGAATAGAGGCATATATGTACATATATTTAATATTTATATATTTAAGGCTCTATTCCAAAATATGTATTTGTGTGCTATATATATATCTATATACTTTATGTATTTAAATACACTTTGTATACACTCTAAAGACTTATATTTGTATCTTAGAGCAAGTTACTCAGTATAATATTTTTTAGGTGGGAAAAAGGAACATTTTAATTATTAGTAAATGGTTTGTTGGGTTTCAGTTTATGAACAGTTGAATGCTTTGGGCTATTAACAAGTAAAAATGTTTGCATATTTTACAACTACTAAATTTCATTTCAGGGTTAAAGATAACTCATAACATAAAACTGACATAAGCATTAAATTGAGCAAATATATTTTGAGTGTTTGCAGTACCCAAGATACTAGAGACTCAAAGGTGGTGAAAATATAGTCCCTATCCTTATGAGTTTACAGACTCACCAAAGAGTGTGACATGTACAACCTTAATAAAAGGTAGAATGTGAAAAGCTCCAAAACAGAGCTACATAGAAGTTTAACTCTTCTAAGAGGCCCTAATTAGAAGATCTAATTACTTCTGGCTAGGAGGATCAAGGGAGTTGCATAGAGAAGGTGCTATTTAAACTGGTTCTAGAGGCATGCATAGGAGTCCTCTGGGTGAGAGGTCCTTCTACTTCTTGCTTTTCAGAATGTGATAGAACTTCATTGTACAGTGGGAAGGGGAAGATGGGGACTTTTAGAGTCTAAAATTTACCTTTCTTATTGTAAGAAATTACCCTCAGAAAAATCCTCTAAATTTCCCATAATATTTTTATGGTTTTGTGTACCTAACCTGTATAATAATTTGTATGCATATTAAAATCTGAGAACTGAAACCCATATACAGAAGCATTCCATCCTATCTCTGAAGTGTTCCCACTTCCTCATGGGGTTTACTCCATTCTGTTTTAACAGTAAAACTCTATACCCTTAATACATGTTCATAGATGTGCTTATTATTTTAAGAGTTAAACAAGTTAATGTGTGAAGGAGCTTGAGGTTGCTAGGTAGTAGGAGCTCAGTTGTTGTGGGTTTGAATCCGGAGGTCTAGCATATACCTTGTTCTTTGAAATGGTGTAAAGGAAACCTTGGCCACCTATTTCCTGCCCTTCTAAGACGGCATTTCCTCTTGTGGCTGCACTGACCAGATGTCATTCTTTTGTCCTCAGACATCGATCTCATAAACCTCCTAGAGAAACCACATCCTACTCTGAGGTTTAGGTCCTAGATTAACTGCTGTACCATGTAACTCTTCTTGCCAGTCAGATTTCTAAAGTGTTGGTCTATCCTAAACGAGCAGAATATAACAAAGACCCAACGTGGCCTGAGAAGTTATGGAGCAGGAAGGCTCACACTGGCATCTCCATGGCTCTAGGTTGTGAGAATTTTCTTCTTTCATAAGTTGGATCCATATGAAGGTGATAACTAAATGTCTTGCTCTCAGAATTACTTTCTTTTATCCGGGATTTAAGTGTAATGCTCTGAGATGATGGTGAGAAAGCTGTGTGAATTTGGCTGCTGTATTTCCAATAAATATGTTGAGAACCTTGTCTATTACATTAATCAGTCCCTTTTTACGTAAATCTCTGTGTGAGAAACTTTTTAAAAAATTTACTTGCCTGACAGCCTTGTCTGTTTTCTTTTTTTGATTATATGAATTATCTTTGCCTTTCTGTCCTGGCTACCTGGAGGCTCAGAGGAAATTCAGGTTTTTTCCCTTGATTACAAAAGAAATACAAATTCACAGCTAAAATTTTGAAAAAAAAAGAACAACTTCAAGAAGAGGCCTGGCTCATGGCATGAGCACAGGGATGTCAAGTAAACTGTTTGAAGGCAGTTGTCATAGTTGAGCTGTAAGGTGGGAAGAACAGTTGATTTTAAATTGTTGAAGCACTTTGTAAAATGTTATAGCAACACTTTGGTGGAGTTATTGTAGATCACACAGCTACAGTCCTGAATTCAAGACTAAGGTAAGTTTCTTCAGATTGCAATAACAACAGCAACAATAACAGTAGTTACCATTAAATAAACACTTACTATATACCAGGCACTGTGCTATGCCATTTTTACCTTTTTACCTCTTCACCAAATTACCTCTGTGGAATTAAACCCAGATGCTGCCTTTATCTTTAATTGATGATCAGTAGCTTTTATATATTTATACTTTTTAGCAGTTGGAATAGACAACTGGTTCAGCATAGTATCATGGGTTAAGTGTATATTCACTGGGTCCATATTGCTACTGCTTGTGTGTGACCTTCTGCACATATATAACATCTCTGTGCATCTGTCTTCTCATCTATAAAATGTCAGTAATCACGCTACTTACATCATAGGGTTGTTATGAAGATTAAATAAGTTATTATCTAAATTATTATTGCTGGTGTTTGAGTGACAGAGATCCTGGTGGGAGGAAGAACAGGCAGGCATAGGGTGACATCTCTGCTCCCCCATTACCCCCCTACCCCCCAAGCCTTCCCAGCCACTTACTTGGCCTGGAAAGTGGTAGATTTGTACCTATATTTTCTATGGCACCTGTTGCTGCTAAATGACACCCATTTCCATTGTTTTTCTACTACTACTGCTTGTTATCTTCTGTAACCAGATCGTCCCCGATTTCAAGAAAATAAGCAGAATAATAACTAACTGGGAGAAGCACTACAGAAGCCCAGGAAGTGCAGATTAATATTTAATTCCATCTTACTGCCCATTTCCCATGAATTTTTAAATAAACCCTTTAACACTTATGTTTTAGTTTTCCCCAAGAGATGATTTTAAAATGATTTAAAATTTACTCCACTGTTATTGTTAGGAAATACTAAAAATAGCAGCCTTTTTGGAAAAACACATTTTGGGTGCGAGCCCCATTGAACCATGGGATGGTGACTCAGCTCCTCTCTTCTGCTTTGTGTAAATCTCTATTAATTATGCTAGTCTGCCACTTATGCTGTCCATTCATCTTGTCTTCTCAAGGAGCTCTGACACTGCTTGAAGGGAGAGACCCCTGTCTGTTGATAGACTTAAGATAACATTCTGATTAATAAGAACATTTACCCCGATACATGGTTTCCCATGAAAATGTTTGATGACCTTGTTTTTCTTTCTCAAAATAACGCATAAATTAAATTTTGCGTGCAGGGATAAACTCTTTTTTTTTACACTTGCACCCTTGAGGTTCAAGCTACGGAATCCCCTGCTGGTAGCTCTTACCAACACTGATCATCAGCCAAGCATTTGATGTTTAGCCATAACATAAAGGAAAGCATCCAAAACCTAAGAATTTTGGAACATCCAGACGACCTAGCTGTCTGTCTCTTCAGCTCCAGGAGCTTTAGATTTTAAGGAATTACGAAGGAGTCTAACTGTGACTGGTTTTCTTTTAAACACTGCACTATATTGATTCGTGTCCATTTGGCCCACCCCGTGTGGAGCAGACACAATGAGGCCGGTCTTTATCAGAGAGGCAGTACACTGTGTATTGTACAGTTCAGGGTTTGTTTTCCTTTGGCCTGTGAGCGGGAACCTCCCATTTTTCCAGCAGTAGTAACACCCCTGGAGGCTGTCCCTCACAGGCATGCCCTCCCACCCCAGCAGGCTCTACAGACACAGCCCGTGGAGCTGACCACTGGTGCCTGGGAAGCCAGATAGCTGCATCTCCTGCCTCAGGCCACTGGCATGCTTGTGCCTTGCTCAGTTGGGGACTCACAGCTGTCCAAGTTGCAGACATTCTGACTTGCATTTCCAGCCGAGAATGCAGGCTGATAAATACAGGACAAGTAGTAGAAGTGTCAAAAAGGAGATGGTGATCGAGTCCCCCCTGCAACACAAGGATGCAGCTCAGGGAGAAGTGGAAGCAGAGAGCCTGAGGCCAGTGCTGGTAAGGGGCTCATCCTCAGCAATCCTCCTGCCTTTCCCAACAGTGCTTACGTTGTGTGCATGCTCCGTGCCTTCTGGCCCTCTGTGGGATTGTAAAACTTGCCCTGCCTGTCTCCTGTGAACTCTCCTCTCCCTCTTTTCCTGTCCATTGTTTTCGGCTCCACTTTGATTTTCTTGGTGAGGAAAGATGTGTTGACATTTTGTGGGTGAATTTGGCTTCCAGGAGGCGTCTTTGTATAGAACAACCATGTATTGTTCAAAATTATGTCCCACTTAGCTGCAGGGCTGCCAAAGGTACACCCAGGGAAGCACTTTTTAATTGCCTTCTGTAGGGTTGAAAAAGATGTCCTTTGTAAAATTAAAACATGTTTACATAATATACTTATGTTACTGTGAAAATGATGAAGATGACACTAGGGGGTTTTAAAGGGACATAACTGTTGAAATTACATGTGGTTTCACTCACTCATTTTAATAGGTTTGCCTTGAACAAAGTTAGAAATAACCTATATTTTGAACCAGTTGATAGAAAAGTTTCTGTTCTCAGCATTAGCTAAACTCACAACAGTTTGATAAATTCAAGTGCTTCGGTAGACTTTATAAGGGAGGAATGTGAAAAATGGTTGTGTTGTTAGCATCAATGAGTAGGTTGTGCTTCTCTCTTGGAATTTCTTTAGTACAATAAAAGCACATAGTTTTTTTTAAAGCAAACTGTAAAAAAACCAACACGCATGCAAAAGAGGACAATTGAGCCTTTCAAATGAGCTGTTAAAGGGATTATTAAACTAGTACTTAGTGATATCACAGAGTGATTTTTTTAAAAAACAGAGGTCCAGTTGCCATTATCATAAAGTGTTTGGTTAATTAACTTAATTTTCAACATTTTAATGTCTTTAGTAATCTGAACTTAAACTTACCTATTTTGGATTTGATTTGAATTAAACTGCTGTCCTCTGATGTGTGAGACTACCTTGTATTGTATTGCCTTCAAAATTGTATTGCTAACTGAACTGAGAAAGTCCATCAAGGATGATGGGCCTCTTCACTGCAGGTTTTCATCTGAGAGTCTTAGGCTCCCACCCTGGTACATTGTTTAGAGATGTTATTCATTATCTTGAAATCCTTTCTGCTAGCATAATAGTTCATTTATTTACTGAGTCGCTTGACCTGCTTACTTGTTACATAGATTTAATCAGCTCCCTGCTGATGTAGCTTACGATTTTGTGGAGGAAGTTGTGTGGTTTGGGTTCCCTTGTGAATCTTCTTAAAAATCTTTTGTCAGTGATTCTTCAGAAGTATAGAAATATGTGTCCAGATGATTAAATAAATTAGAGAAAGACGCTTTGTGGTTTATTTTTAATTCCACAAGTGACTATTAAAATTATTTCTCCTTCTAGTGCTAAAAAATAAAAATAAAAATAAATCGGCTGCTCATATCCCAGTTGTTTGTTTAGATCAGATCTCACTCCAAGCATTTTCACAGGGAGTGTTTTCTCCTACTGCAGTGGATAAGGTGTGCTGGCTGCAGCTGCACCTGGGAGGAATGCTCACTAGGGCTCAGAAGCTTCTGACAGCAGGGAGAGCTCTGGCTCTCTGCACCTGCAGAGGGAGGTGTGAGGGAGAGGTGAAGGCAACAGAGATACAACAAGACACTTTTCCTTATCTGATAGTGTTTCTCTTCTTCCATGGGGTAAGCGAGATACAAAGAGCTAACTAGTATCAGATAAGAGAAGCAACGATATTTAAGTAGGGCCTCTGCCCAGGGTGGATCCTACCTGTGATCATCGCTGCTCACAGCAAATGAGAATTCAACAAACTGCTTGGAGTACAACTTTTTTCCAAGATGGTTTTGAAAAAGTATGCCCGCACAGCCATGAGGTCTATTTCTTGTAGTGCTATTCGTTATTATTATGTCAGTAGCCCACATGTTTAGTGAAAATTCCAGGTCTATTACGTTTAAATGTAAATACCTTACTTTATTCAAGAGAAAACATTTGAAATCAAGTTCTGCTGGTTTTAGTTATGTACACAGTCAGTCCTTGGGGGGAAATATTGCATAGTTTATAAAGCATAAAAGTAATTAATGCATCTAATAAGAAATATAAATAGTGTAGAAAGCTGGAAAAATAAAGTGCCCAGTATTAATTATTTGGTGTATATACTTACAGACTTTCTCCCGTGCATATAAAAGTTTAGCGCTTGTGCGCTCTCTCTCTCTCTCTCTCTCTCTCTCTCTCTTTCTCTCTCTCTCTTTCTGTGTGTGTGTGTGTTTGGGAAAATGTGCTAGTACTATAGATTTCTGCATTAAGTTTCTCCTAGAACATATCAAGAACATCTATCTTTGTCACTATTTGTAGATTTATGCCATTCTTTTTAATGGCTGTATATTATTCCAGTTTATAGCTGTACCATAATTCGATGGTTATTCAACTTTCTTCCAATTCTTTACAATTATTACAATGTACAGTCATTGATAAAATGATCTTGTGGACTGTGAGTGACTAACAGTGAATGTGCTAATACTAGTAAAGCGCTTATAAAGTCAGAAGTACTAGTTCCATAAAACTTCTATCAGAAGTCTCCTGGGGCATTCATTGGCAATGATGTTTCTTTCCCCTTTGTCAGGACAAAGGTTAAGGTTGCCCTTAGCAGTGGCTGCTTGTTCTGTGCAAAGTAAAGTCAGTGTTTATAAGAGAAGTATGTGTTTGGACATTATAAAGTTTCAGAGGCTACAGTGTTTAACTTACGGGCACCTACGTAGGTCTTGTGCTCTCATTGTGATGGTAAGCGTGGGAGGAAGTGCATGGTGACACTCCCCTGTTCCTGTCCACGAGGCTCCCTGCCAGCCCCATTGAAAAATGCCTTTGTGGATGTGAATGACTAACAGGGGAACAATCTGGGTGTTCTTGGTGTCTCCCGGTTAGCTACCCTGCTTACATTTGAATACCTATTTTTTTGCCCCCCAAAGTTTAAAGTAATTCCTGGAAATAATTTATTCTAATCGTCACTGCCCAACAATTTAGAGGAAAAGGGTGCTGCCTCAAAGAGTCAGAAGTGGCTGGGAATGTGTCATTTGTGTTGTCCTTTCGTTGAGTTACTCTCACGACACAGGTAAGGACTGCAGCACAGGCCTTAGATGGGGGTATTTTGGAGGTTGAAAGATGTGAAGATAGAAAATAGCTGAATTTTCATGTTAGAAACACTCATTAGGTAGTTTTTGGCAAGTTTCTTTTCAGTGACACCTTTTCTATTTATGTTGTTCTTCTGGGATCTTCAAGTGTTAAAAACGGAACCTGAGTTCTTTCTTCCTTGATGTCTGAATGAGCAGCTGATTAGCTAACTGACTGGGTGAGAAGGCAGCATGTGAGCCAATGTAGAAAGGAGGAGGAGCCTGGCTTCTGAGTGAATTTAATAACCTTGCCAGCATGGAGAGCTGTCCCAGAGGAGCTTCCACAGCTCGAGTCACTACCCCGTGGCAGTGCCTAGCCACTCTTCCCAGGAGAGTCAAATCAGTGCATTACCTGGGAAAATGTTTTCTCTCTCCAAGTTCTCTTTACTTTAGAAATATCAGAAGTGAATTGAGGCACAAGCCCTGCAGTGTAAGCTTATGGGTCATGATCATGATATCCTGTAAGACTTCAGATGTCTGTGGTTGAGTTAATTTACATTATACTTTTAACCCCCTTCTGCCCACAGGTTTTCCTGCATCCCTATTGATGTCTTTAGAAATAATTAATGATATTAACTACGTTGGTGATACTTAACAAGTAGTTTCTTTGTTTTTAAATTAGTGAGTGGTGAAGGAAGAACGTTCCGGCAAGGTTTATATAGTGACATATTCCCAGGTGACACGGGACATTTTACCTATTCAGAGCTGGAAGCCTTCACCATGCTTTTTTATTTTCTACCTTCATTTCTTCATTCTTTTGTTCATTAGACCCATATTTGTAAGCACTGAGATTTGCCAGACTTACTGTACAGCTCATTGGGGAGGCAGGTCAGTGAGACCAACTTCCCTCATCTCCCCAAACAGCAAGGTCTGGATAAGGAGGAGCTTTGTTCCTCATAAATGCTTTTCACCAGGTGCTCATTAGGCACAACTGAGTGTTACTCTCACCCATCCTCTCCCGGTAAGGCAGACAACATTTAAATCATCATTGGCTCCAGCAAGGACAAGTTCTTGATTTTTGAGCACCTAAAGCAGGCCTAGCCCAGCTTTATCCAAGGCACAGGGCCTCCTGGCTGTCCCTATGAACAGTTTGTATGAACGAGGCCCCCAGAGTTGCACACAGACTGTGGAATGGTCAGTGGAAGGACTCTTTGGAGAGTGCATGCTTAGATAGTGTGGCGGTGAATTTAATAACTTTGCCAGAATGGAAAACTGCCTCACAGAAGGGGATTCCATAGCCCAGGTCACTACCCCATTGCAGTGCTGAGCACTCTTACCTTCTGGGCTTCTTGCTTGTATACAACGTAAAAATCTGGCCTGTTTCTTTGCTCATATCTGTCCTCAGTGTGGAAGTTACAGCAATGCCAATTGTTTTCTTTTTTTTTTGTGTGTGTAATAATACAATAGGAAAAAAATACACTGTTGTAAGCCTGCTAAATGTGTAAAATGAGAAGCATGCAATAAATAATCTCTAAGACCTCTTCTGGGGCTAATGTTTCAGGGCTATTAGCATTGATCCTAGAATAATCTGTGATGGAGTCAGGTCAAGACCCTGGCATTTTTAGTTTTAGGTTCTAAGCTTAGTTTATCCAAAATTGTTTGGGTTTTGAGTTGCAGCAGCTGCAACATGGGATATTGGCTTTTCACCTAGTGTAAATGAGTAACAACAGTGGAATGTGTTGACCAACCTGGAAATAAGTAAAAGTAGCAGCAGCATTTGGAGTTAGCAGGGAATACGACACAGGAGAGGCAAGAAGCCAACTTGAGCCTACAGAGGACATAGGACATTGAGTATAATTTTAGGACTAAGACGTCTTGAAAATTATAGTTTATTCTCAACTTTCCAGAATTTGAAATACCCCTGTAATGTGATATAGCTAGTCCTGCGTTTCTCTTAGCATGACATTTTGACACTTCAGACATTTTTAGTGCTTGATTTTCAGACAAGTGTATGTGCCACTTACCAGCAGGTCTCTGAGGGCTTTGCCAGGTTCTTGCGGAGGGGCTGGCCTGTAGTTCTGTTTTGGAGTCGCCTTGCTACTTCTATGTGGGAGAAGCAGAAGTGAGTGGTGCAAAGGGGCCCTGTGCCCTGTGTCTTTTAAATACCACTTGGCATTTCTAAGCCAAGATTGCATTTCTATCAGATGGAGCTAGGAGTAGTGTCTGACCTCTGGACACCTCATCTCTGAAGGTTATCTGGACTTCCCAGGTCAGCTTATCAGCTTACCTTACTCTGAGCCAACTCCAATGTGCTAGCTCTCTCTCTCTCCCCCCCCCCCCCTTTCCCTCTCTCTCTCTCTGTCTCAAAACACAGATAATGTTATTAATTTCCTGCTTAAATGACTTCTCTGTGCAGAGAAGGCAAAGCATGGCCTACCTACATGACCCTCAGTGGCTGGCCCTGAACTTACTTGCTGGCCTCATCTCTTGCAATTTCCAAAATTCTCCCTGCCCTGGGCCCTATATTTTTCCAGTGGAGTGCTTCCACATGTGGGCACCACTCCCTTTGCCGGGCATGTGCCTGGCCATTTCCTTTTATCCTTCAACTCCCAGCTCACATGTCAGCTCCTCCAAGAAACCTTTTCATAGGCCATGTGCTCCTGTGGCCAACCCATCATGGCATCACTGTCCTGGTGTGTTAATTAAGCATCTCTACCATATTGCAGCTAAGCCTTATATTCTAGTCTCCCTCACTAATAGAGGGAGGATATGCCTAAAAATATATATTTTTAAATATATTTTATTGATTTTTTTACAGAGAGGAAGGGGGAGAGAGAGAGAGAGTTAGAGACATCAGTAAAAGAGAAACATCGATCAGCTGCCTCCTGCACACCTCCTACTGGGGATGTGCCCACAAGCAAAGTGCATGCCCTTGACCAGAATCGAACCTGGGACCTTTTAGTGCGCAGGCCAATGCTCTATCCACTGAGCCAAACCGGTCAGGGCTTTGTTTTTGTTTTCAATTACAGTTGATATTAAATATCATTTCTTGTTAGTTTCAGGTATACAGCATCGTGGTTAGACATTTAAATAATTCTACAAGTGATATATCTGATAAGTCTAGTGCCCACCTGGCACCATACATAGTTATTACAGTCTTAATGACTGTATTCCCTATGCTATACTTTACATCCTTTGTTTGTATTCCATCTCTGATATAAAGTCAAAGCTACTCGCCCCCACACCCCCACCCCTTTTTTTTTGCTTCTCCACATAGTCCTGGTCACTGTTTGCAGAATGTATTGGCAAAAATGGGTTGCAGAAAGCTGCTTCCAGGAAAGACTAGATATGGTGATAATTCTCCTTTATTCTTTCCTCTTCCACCTTTAAAGATTTAGCCACTAATATCCAAATGTGTTGAATTGCAAAAAAAAAAAAAAAAAAAGATGCACTTCGAGGATCTGCTTGACTATGCTGTGGGTATTTTGCCACCAAACTCTCCTGTGCTTCTGTTATTTTTGACCTAAATTAAAAATAACATTTTATGTGAGTGCTTGGGTACAGAAGTGCAGACTTAAGGGACCAAAGTCAGAAGCTTTTCCTTTCTTTCTCTTAGCACCCCTTCTGTCATCAGCACCACCTCTTCCTTGTCAGCCACATTTGAAACCATAACATCACCTATAATGGTTGTAATACACTTGGAAAAAAATTGTGTGGCCTTATTACCAGCATTTCAGTACATT
>PVJC01051165.1:0-11556 GCA_004026665.1 Murina feae | reverse complement strand
TCTGAGGTTGGATGGTCTGTTCATTGTTACCTTGTCTCTGGATCTATTTTTAAAAAATATATTTTATTGATTTTTAAAAAAATACATTTTATTGATTTTTTTACAGAGAGGAAAGGAGAGGGACAGAGAGTTAGAAACATTGATCAGCTGTCTCCTGCACACCCCCCACTGGGGATGTGCCCGTAACCAAGGTACATACCCTTGACTGGAATGGAACCCGGGACCCTTCAGTCCCCAGGCCGATGCTCTATCCACTGAGCCAAACTGACCAGGGCTATTTTTTTGTTTTTTTACAGAGAGGAAAGGAGAGGGATAGAGAGTTAGAAACATCAATGAGAGAGAAACATTGATCAGCTGCCTCCTGCACCCCCCCACCCCCCTGCTCCACGGGGATGTGCCCGCAACCAAGGTACATGCCCTTGACTGGAATCGAACCTGGGACCTTTCAGTCCACAGGCCAACGCTCTGGGTATGTGGCCTGAAAGCAATCAAACCTGCTACCTTTTAGTGTGTGGTATAACGCTCCAACCAACTGAGCTACACTGGCCAGGCCAAAGATAATTTTTTTGAGACATATACTATAGTTCTTTTTCTTTTTTTTTTTTAAATTCTAAAAAAAGAGCTTTATTAAAATAGAGCAAGTTATCAGCCATACTCTAATATGTTGTACCCTTATGTTAATGTTCTTTTGTAGTTATGGAAAAACACAACTCCATAAAGAATAAGAACAACGCAGTTCTATTTATTTTTATGCTGTGCATATGCTAAATTCAACATTGTAAGAGAGGTATCAACAGTGACAAATCAAATTTAAGTGGTCATTTAAATTGGGAAAATTGATAGCCTACCAAAATTAATAAACCATAATGTAGCGATTCATAGTTTTACAACATATACTGCATTTCTTTTTTTAGTAAGACTGTCACTATCCTCTTGGAGCTGACCGTTATGTGATGTCTGAGATAGACATGAATCAAATGATCATACAAATAATCTCGCCATCACGGGACGCTCTCTGGAGCTAACATGCTTAGTACTGTGAGAGGATATTGGTAGGTGGGTGGTGAGGAAAGGAAGTGACTTTTGAGTGACTTGAGATTTGACAGATATGTAGGAGTTAACTAGGGGAAATTTGGGTGTGGAAAAGAGAATATTACAGGGAGATATGATAAGGTGGGAGGTAATATTGTATACTCAAGGAACTGAAAGAAGATTAGTGCGGCTGGAACACAGAATTCGTGTGTGTTGGCGGGTAGGGCATGGCAACTGGAGAAGTAAGCAGGGACTATACCAGTCATCTTGTTGTAGGCCATCCTAACGATTCTATCATTTCTTCTAAAGGCAGTAATGTATTGTTGAACTATTGGGATTATATGAGTCAGACATGATTAGAGATGCATTTTGAAAAACATTGTTTTCAGAATGGAGAGAAATGATGAGGAAACTGGCATTTGGGGACTATTGCAGAAGTCTCATGAGAGATGACTGCTGGGCTTAAAGAGATGGTGGTTGGGATGGAGAGAGGTGGACTGATTCTGATGATGCTGAAAATGACAGGACTTTACCAAATTCCTTTTCACTGATTCTCAGAGAGGGGCAAATTATGGGTATTTGAAATTGAGGCTCAAAGAGTCAAAGATCATGTGATTAGTAAGCAGAATCAGGTCTGAGACTTAAAGTTAGGTGTTTGACCTCACACCTGTTCTCTCTTTCATGGTACTTTCATCATTTTAGGAGCAGAAACTTCAGTTTGGAGAACTTATTTTCTGACACCACACCAACTAAAATATTGAGCTCCTATGCATTAGATCTAAATTTAGGTAACAAACTCATATCTGACAATGAACATGGCTTTGTCAGCTCCCTATATGTCATTTTAATCACTACTACCTTCTGACGAGAGAACACACTCCATCCCAATTATTTGGTTGAGAACAAGCCTGTTATGTAAAAATTTCTGGAGCTAAGAGACTGCAGGAAGAGGCTGACAACTTTGTCATTATATTGCGTTTATTAAGGGAACTTATGTATGAGGCTCATCTTGAGCAGTGGTGAGATGCTATGGATGTCCTCCATGCTGCATGCAGGTGCTAAGGAGTTATATAGGACAGGGCAGGATGGATAGGGTACCGGGGTTTGACCCGCTCCAGATAAAGGGGAAATGCCTTACATGTTTGCCCAGGACTGGATAACAGCCTGTTCTAGGAACCAGCACAAACCATGCTGTGGGGTTAAAGGGAGAGGTTGATCATAGAGTCTCTGAAAGGACTTTTGGGGAACAGTTTCTGTTCTGGGCAGGAGCTAGCTGTCAGGTATAGCAGTTGTCAAGTCATGAAATAGTCTTTTCTCCACACTCCACCCCTCATGCCTGGTTCTTACAATCTCATGTACCCCCCTCTTTTGCAAAGTGCCCTGAGTGGTCAGTGAGGGTCTTCATTAGCAGGGAAGGAGCTTGTCTGGTAGCCAGACACAGTCCATAGCAACAATATAGACAAATGCAAGAAAAAAAAGACAAAAGAAGCAATCCAAGTATTAGTAATAATTTTTTTCCACCATGCTCCCCAGGACCTGAACCAGTATGTTAATAAGTAGCCTAGACGTGGGGTTGGATCAGTTAGGGTGTTTATTTGAGCTTTTCATGTGTGCTAACAAAGAGGAAATATTAGCAGATTCATCTGGCATAACCCACCTGCGCAACATTTAGTTTGGATGATGGCACTGTATCCCATGTAACTGGATACCACAGGAACAATAGAAGTCTAAAGATATATATTTAGAAAGATATATATTTAATGGGGACTTCAGTTGGGAGGTCTTCTCCTTCTATGAGTATGATACTCAGCCTGATCTTTAGGTGTTAATGTAGCCATGGCTTTGGGAATCTGATCAGGCTGTGTAAATCATACGAGTTGGCCAGTGAAGGTGGTGTTTTCTGGCATGAGAAGGTGAATAGGGGGAGGAATATGTCAGACCAGGACCCCTACATTCTCCCTTCTTTCAATGGTGTGTGTCCCCATAGGGTGCATCTCCATGGGTCCCACCTACATTCTCCCTTCTTTCAATGGTGTGTGTCACACCCTATAGAGTGCATCTCCATGGGTCCCACCTACATTCTCCCTTCTTTCAATGGTGTGTGTTCCACCCTATAGAGTGCATCTCCATGGGTCCCACCTACATTCTTCCTTCTTTCAATGGTGTGTGTCCCACCCTATAGAGTGCATCTCCATCGGTCCCACCAGAGACTGAGCAGTTCCTCTTCACTCAGGGACGCAAAGTAACTGACCCTTTCTGGCAGATCATCCCATTGCAGATCCCAGTAAATGATCCTTGTTCCAGTGACAATAGGGCTTGGTGACCTTATTATCATAGCTCATTGGTCCATGGCAAGGACCAGAACTACTGCTATGTCCTTTGTCTTCCACACCTATACCATATTGGGTGCCTCGGTCTGAGTTCCTACTCTGGCATGTGAGGCAATAGAACCCATAGCGTTGCCACTTAAATGTATTAACGCTTGGAAAAGCACCTTTGTCTATTCAGCCAAGGTAGGTTTTCCAGTTAGCAATTCTATCTGTTGCTTAAGGACACTATCTTTTCTTTTTAAATCAGCACGGCTGCTTGTTGGTTATAGGGGAAGTGGATCCTCATTTACTATTGTATTTTTCCCCCATTTTTGTACATCATGTCCTTTGAAATGTGACACCCCTTCCAAGCTACTATCAACTCTACCCACATATAGGGTGGGGCAAAAGAATTGCTTACAGTTATTCGTATGGAAAATAATACACGAATTACTAAAGAATAATACAAGAATGAACTATATTTCTTGTACTTGACAACTGTAAACCTACTTTTGCCTCACCCTAGTAGAGTATTTAATTTTTTTAGTCCTTTTATGGTAAAAGCCTTGTTAGCCCACCAACATGGGAAGGCTTGAGTTAAACCAGAGGCGGTGTCGACACACAGCAGAACGTATTTGGCACCCTTGTTCAAGGGAAAATGACCTGTGTCATCAATTTGCTAATCCCTTTCTGGTTGAGGGCTTCTGTGAAATAGAATTCGGGGCCTTTGCTGACTCCAGACCACTGCCTTTAGCTTCAGCTCTAGCACCTCCTCTCTGGCTGTGTGCCATCCTGCTTGGGCACTGTGGTGCCTACTTTTCCAGTGTAACGTATCTGCAGTATCCACTGACTGGTTGGTGTGAAAGAGCATACTTTTGCCAAAGCATCTGCTTCCTAATTACCTGCAAGTGTGGAAGCCTTATGAGCAGAGACATGGGTTACAGTGAGATCTGCCCCGGGCTCTTGTAGGGGAGCCCAGATATCTTTCTACATCTCTTGCCCCTACAACGGTTTGTTCATAATTATTCAACTTCCTATTGTCCGAGCACAGAGTCAGTCCTTTAAGAATGGTCCAACTGTCAGTACACAGTGTCAGCAGCTTCAAGGTTCATGCATGAGGACCAATCAGACTGCTCTTAATTCAGCCCATGGCTTCTGTGATTTGTTCCTTTTTCCTTTCTGAGTAGTATCAGTGGATAGTTGAATGTCAACTGCTGTCCATGTAGACCAAGCATGTTACAAGGCATGCAGCCTGATGGCTGTGAGTTTGACATGCTTGATGTAGACAGATTACCCCTGTTAGAGCCATCCATGCACCAAGCGCTACCTGGAATTTCCCCCGTTCTTTCTTTGCAGACTGCAAAGGTTGATGCAAGGCTAAAGGTAGGGACATTTGGAGATTTATATGTTCAGCAGTGCCTAATGGTTGCTGCATCTGTGGAGACAGAAGACTATTGGACAGGGCACTCCTCCATTATAAATAGGCATCCCATATAGTCAGCATAGGAGTCTGAGCTGTGGCAGAGGCTGGTTGGCAGAACATGTCGATCTACCCCTTGATGGCAAGGGAGGTTCTTACTGTAACTGGCTGTTCTTTAGTAAGAGGTTCCACCTGCAGAAGCACTGTATACACTGCCAGTAATTGCTGTTCTAGCAGGGTGTGTCTCTGCCTCTTTGCATAGTTGAGACCAAAATCAGGGGCACTCACTCCTTTCGTTGCTTTTGCCATGATGCTCAGCCTATGCCTTCTGGGGTTACTAAAACATCTGATTCAAATGGCAGATCACGCATGAGATTCTAAGAGCTTTAATTTGTCTGACTCTATTTTTGCTTTCTAAAGGCAGCCTGATGTTTGACTCCTCTGGCCCATATATGTATGTCTCTTATACATTATGTAACATAATGAGTGAAGTTATTTTGCTAAATGGGACTTAAAAGTTCAGCAGTATTCCAGAATTCCCACAATTGTTTAACAATTGTGTTTTTTTGTGAGTTAATAAATCAATTAATAAATATTTAGAAGACAGTGAGGGACCTGATATAGATAAAAATTTAGTGTCTCCTATTACATCTATTAGAAAGTATTTATTGAGTGGACTGTATGCAATGCACCAAACTACCAGGCTTATGCAGACATTGCAAAGCTGAGAAAGTCTGTTTGGTCTGGGTTTGTGCAGCAGCGTCTCAGCAAAGGAGAAAGATAGCGCCAATTGTTGGTGCTCTGAGGCAGATAAAAGAATGCTATTAAGAACCACTTGGCCCTAGCCAGTTTGGTTCAGTGGATAGAGGTTGGCCTGCAGACTGAAGGGTCCCAGGTTCAATTCCAGTCAAGGGCACATGCCTGGGTTGTGGGCTCGATCCCCAGTAGGGGGCGTGCAGGAGGCATCCGATCAATGATTCTCTCTCACCATTAATGTTTCTATCTTTCTCTCTGAAATCAATAAAATAAAAATAAAAAAAGAACCACTTTGAGAGGGGGGAGTTCAAGAAGTCAGCTTTTGAGGAGGACCTTGAAAGATGAGTAGGATTTCTGATGGTAGAGATAAGGGTAGGAGAAGCCATTTCCTCTTGAGAGATGAGTGTAAAAGAAAGGCATGGAAGAGAGAGCAGCTGGGGCTGAGAGGTAAAGTGGCTAAAAGTGAAAGTGTTTGAGTCTAGCATGAGTGCTTTGAACTTTAGGTGATTATATTTTCATTAACATTTACCAAACATCTACTATGTTCAGTCACTGTTTTTATATTGGGAAGTCGACAAAATACTGTTTTTAGAGTTGTATGGCTTTTCCTGTCACTGAAGACATACCTTTTTTTTAGGTCAGGATTTTTTACAGAAGCCTAAGGTCCTGAATTTTGTCCTCGGACCTAACCCCTAATGGAAGAAAACTATCTTTTAAAGACATGACTAATTTCTGTTTAATTTTGACACAGTTTAAAGTGCCATACAGTAATTAATCTGGCATTATGAACTATGTTAGACTGGTAGACTGCTCTCTTCAGCATTACTTTTTGTTTCTCTAATAGATCCCCCTACACCTGCCACAATTTAGAATACACCACCAAGTTTCTGGTAGAGAAACTTGGAAGTACCGAACTGTGTGGTGTTCTAAAGGTCTGCTTTTCATTTTTTCTTCCATTGTTGAGTAAGTTGGCATTCTTCTGTACAGGTTGTTTCAAAAAGAAATATTTGTATGGAAAGCAAAAGAATGAAAGTGAATAAATGCGAATTTGGATGATTTCGGCATGGCCTCATCTTAAAACTATTCCCTTTTCCTAGATAGACTGTTGAGTCTAAATTGACTTGTTCTGAATTCTAGCAACTTGTGTTCGGTTTTTACAACTTGGACTTTGTTCCTTGGCTTGTGATAGCTATTTCAGATTGGTGCTTTAAAAAACCCTTTTGAGATAATAGCCAGAATTCACCATGTGTGTTCAGAGGCAGAGTTGGTTATCTTGGTTTTGGAAGTTTTGAGTGAGATCATTTTATTGTGTAACAATAAAGTGCCACACTTGTCAATGTACACATGAAAAGTGAGCCAAATACATTACTTCTGTCCAGGAGGGATTTTCAAGCTTTTTGTAGAAGAGTCAGTGGTGGTGCATTTGCAACTTAGGAAGCTGCCATCTGTACCTGGAAGTTGTATTTGGAATATCTGATGTAGCTACATTCTCAGTCTGGTTATCAGTGAAAAAATACCTGTCTCATTCTCCAAAAAAAGCATGAGTGTTGGCATCAGACATCTAACTTGAAACCTGGCTCCTTTGCTTCATAGCTCTACGACAAAGCTACGTTAGCTGATCTGTAAGCCTCAGTGCCCTCATCCTTACAATGAGATAATGAGAATGGCTTCTAGGGTTGTGAGAGGATGAAATGAATTAAGCCATGTGAAAAGCTCAGCACAGCGCCTGACACAGAAGTGCTCAGAGTAGTTGTACAAAAACACTGTGATCTTTTACTTGCATTTCATTTACTTGGTGGATGCTTTGTTTTTTGTTTGTTTGCTTTTTATATTTGTATTGATTTCAGAGAGGAAGGGTGAGGGTGAGAGAGAGAGAAATATCAATGATGAGAGAGAATCATTGATCAGCTGCCTCCTGCACGCCCCTTACTGGGGATTGAGCCTGCAACCGAGGCATGTGCCCTGACTAGGAATTGAACCATGACTGCCTGTTTCATAGGTTCATAGTTCACAGATTGATGCTCAACCACTGAGCCACACTAGCCGGGTTTAGTGGATGCTTTGTATATTGGGAGTTTCACTGCTGCTTTCCAGTTTTAATATGCATATTATTGTGTACTGGTGCTTATTATGCAGATCATGACTGAAAAGTTATTGGAGGAAATTAAAGGATTGTGAAATCTTATTTTGTTGTTGTTACATTAATGCATAATATTATTGCAATAAAACAATCGGTATTTAAGTATTAGAATTAATGCCATTTGTTTTTCTTCATTTGTATTTTCACCACAAAGAGATAAAACTGCGGGCATGTGCTGCATAGTATAGCTTTTGGTCAATGTCAAACTGTTGCCAGAGAAATCAGTGGGTCCAGTTTCTCTGACAGTAGTGGGAGTGGGATAGCTCTCACAGTATCTTTAGAAAATGAATTTTCTAAGACTTGCTCGAGAGAGTGGATGGTTTTTATTGGCATGGAATTATATTTCTTGGGTTGCAAAGTCCCATTGTCCTTAAACCAGTTCTGGAAAATACATTGCTGGGGCTCCAGCAGAGCCAAGAGTAGGGACAGTGCCCAGAGTTTCCATTCCATGGTGGAGCTTCAGTCCATCAGTCCACTGTGTGGGTCCCACGTGACTGTGAGCAACAGGAGTCCCAGGAGCTCAGGGAAGCAGTAAAGGAGAGAGAGAGAGCTAGGAGAGCAAACTCCTTTTCTGAGGAGTTAAATATCTCAGATTTCCTGCCTTGCATGGCCACGCCTATTTTGGCCACTAACTTGTTCCCGGATATGACAGGTAAGCATCTTCCCATGTCAGCTGGACCTTTCTGGGTATGTGTCTAAACTGCAGCTTTTTTGGCAAAGCTGTATAAATGGCATGCCTATGTTATTCAGCCATTCCTTTACTCCTTTTCTGTTAATAATAACCAGATTATTAACGTCATCAAAACCACATGTATACCAGCCATCCTATATAATAAAGAGGGAATATGCAAATTGACCATCACTCTGGTCACTTTGCACCCACAGCTGAGGCTAAGTTCCCATAACGAGCCTTAAGGAGCAATCAGCAGGGACCTGAGGCTATGCGCCACCCACCTCCCTGCATGGGGCTTGACAGGGGACCTCAGGTCGTGCCTTCCACCCGCAGGGCTTGACAGAAGACCTCAGGCTGCTCCCCCCGCCCTGGCACCAGGCCAGAGGAACTCAGGCTGCACCCTCTTCCCTGGTGCCAGGCTGGGGGACCTCAGGCCATGCCCCCTGCCCTAGCACCAGGCCAGGGGACCTGAGGTTGTGCCCCCCACCCAGTGGGACTTGACGGTGGCCCTCAAGGTGTGCCCTCTGCCCTGGTGCTGGGCCAGGGGACCTCAAGCCATGCCCCCCACCCCAGCACCAGGCCAGGGGACCTCAGGCTGTGCCCCCTGCCCCGGCACAGGCTGGGGTATCACAGGCCACTCCCTCCGCCCAGCAGGGCATGATGGGGGACCTCAGGCCGTGCCCCCCTGCCCTGGCACCCAGGGGACCTGAGGCTGCACCCCCCCACACACACACCTGGCAGGGCTTGACAGCATGGGACCGGCTGGGTCTGGATCTAGCCCAATGAAGGGGGACCGTCCAGGTTTGGGTCTTGAGTGATTTTGAGGTGCAAGTGGGTGGTTGAAGACTTGACTCTGGGTTCCATGGTGTACCCCAGACTCTGACAGGAGGAAGATTTTCATATACGTTTTACCAATTTTCTTTAATCTCTGACTTCTATTATAGAGAAAGGGCAAATAGCAATATTAAAATATTTCCTCTAATTAATCCCCTTTTAATGTGCGCGAATTTCGTGCACTGGGCCACTAGTAAGATTATAATGGAGTTGAAACTTCCTATCACCTAGGGACATTGTAGCTGTCAAAACATCGTAATACAATGCAGTACTCACATGTTTGTGGTGATGCTGGTATAACCAAACCCATTGTGCTACCATTTGTATAAAAATATAGCACCTAAAATTATGCACAGTCCACAATACTTGATAATAAGTGACCATGTTACTGGTTAATGTATTTACTATGCTATGCTTTTTGTCATTATTTTAATACTAGAGGCCTGGTGCACCAATTCGTGCATGGGTGGGGCCCCTTTGCGTGGCCTGTGAGGATTGGGCCGAAACTGGCAGCCCAGTGCCACCTGCCATTCCTGCCTGTTGCTCCCGCTCATCTCGGGCATCTGGCACCCATCCCAAGGGCAGGGGGTAGGGAGAGCTGGGATGCAATTGGCCTTCTGTGCGGGTGGTGGGATACCCTTGCTGGCCCACCATCCGGATCTGTCCCACTAACATTCGTGCCAGTTGTCAGGAGCCACCTGGCGGCGCTTTTATATCATTTCTTCCTCACAGAGTGTCTAGGGAGGGGAAGCGGCCACAGTGCCTGAGGCTGACTTCCAGGAGGCTGGTGGTGCTGTCAGGATCATGCTGGCAGTGCTGGTCCCTGGTCCGTCAGTGCTTGGCCCCTTCTCCGGAGGTTGGACTTGCAGAACTACTGAGGTAGTGAGTGGCTGCTGCTGGGCTGGTGGGCCGCTGGGACTGGACAGTCAGCTGAGCAGCACTCCTGCTGTGAGAGCGCAATGACCACCAAGGGGCAGCTCCTGCATTGAGCATCTGCCCCTTGGTGGTCAGTGCGCATCATAGCGACTGGTCAACTGGTCGTTTGGTTTTTCGGTTGTTCTATCGCTTAGGCTTTTGTATATATATATATAGATAGATATGCTTATTGATTTCAGAGAGGAAGGGAGAGAGGGATAGAAACATCAATGATGAGAGAGAATCATTCATTGGCTGTCCCCTCTCCTATTGGGGACCAAACCAGCAACCATGCTCTGGTAATATATCATTGATCAATTTGATTCTGCTGTCATAACTGATATTTAAATGTTGATAATGAGCCAGGTATCTCTCTCATCTATATATATAAAAGGCTAATATGCTAAGTGTCCCTCTGACTCTCTGACTGGTCACTCTGATGCACACTGACCACCAGGGAGCAGATGCTCAACACAGGAGCTGCTGTGACATGCACTGGCCATTTATAAAGAAACAGCATCACAGACCTGGCACCGACAAAGCAACACTTGGCTTCCCCCAAGTGGGACCCGCCACCACCATGGAGCGACACCCCACCAAATCGCAGCCAATGCTGTGAAGATCCCATGCTGCAAATGTAGCCACAGCCCAGCCCAGCCCAGCCCAGAAACTGTTGCTGTGGGCCCCGGGTAATGGTGTCATGTAGCAATGCCCAGCTTCCTCTCCCTAGCAACTAGCCTCCTTGGAGTTTCTTCAGCCCAGGAACACAACTTGCTTTATGGCCAGGTGCAAACATTTTACACCTTAACCAAATGTCTGTGAAGCGTTTTCCCATGCCTCATCTCATTTGATCCTCACAGAAGTCCTGGAGTAGGTAGCTAGGAGCCTCAGTAGAACCCTATTTCTTTTCATTAGCCAGAAAATGGAGATTTAGAAAGTTTAGAAACTTGACCCAACTGAAAAGAAGTAAGAAATGGTGAGTCTTGGAAATGACTTCAGGTTTTCTCACTGCGCAGAATAGTCAAACACTGCTGCAGGTAACATTTTATTTACCCTTTGTTCTCCCTGCATGATCTGTAATAATAACCAGTTTTGTGTTGATATTTACTGCTGTGTTGCTGACAATTTCCTGAAAGAGAAGTTGGGGTGCTTCCCTGGGCTGGAAAAAGTTTAGCTAAGTCAAGAAAGCAGGTCTAATTAAGCAAGTTTTTCTATATATATACAAAAGACTAAGTTGAGTTGCATATGCACAGTACATATAAAGCTCTTGCTGGTGAGGAAACAAGATGGCGGCATAGGGTAGACACCGTATATGCAGCTGTGAACAACTATTTCAGAAAAACCACGAAAAGAACACACGGACACCACTCGCACCCATAGGACGGCTGGCTGAGTGAAAATCCTACAACTAGAGAAGAGTCTGAGACTCAGAGGAGTGGCGGAAGCAAAGTACAGAGGTACGGAGGCGCGCGCACGG